>MNPL01009575.1:51276-62607 GCA_002081605.1 Tropilaelaps mercedesae | reverse complement strand
CCGTGCACCTACGTGTCTCCTCCAGTCGCAAGGCGCATCCGAATGCACCAAGCCACCGAGCTCGACGGTTTAGAACATCTTTTAGCTCCTTCCGAGACCTTTTTCTACTTGGCTATAAGATGCTGCAGATAAACACGCGTCTATCGATACTGCTTGCGCTAGGCTTCCGAACTGACCTTTTTTCTTCCTGATTTTTCCAACTCGTGTAATCGCTGCCTTTTGCGCG
Organism: Tropilaelaps mercedesae; assembly: GCA_002081605.1. Lineage (NCBI taxonomy): Eukaryota > Metazoa > Arthropoda > Arachnida > Mesostigmata > Laelapidae > Tropilaelaps > Tropilaelaps mercedesae. Next base: position 62,381 of record MNPL01009575.1, on the reverse strand, counting down.
AGTTCTTCGCCCTAGAATAGACCCTTTTTAGTGCAGGACCCTTTGTACAAACCCAACGCGCTCCTGCTATTTCAGCGCTCTACCAAATTTGGGTCTGTGTCCCGCTTTCTTGATGCAGCCGGCTGGTGGAGCTCGGTGGCTTAAAAAAAAAGCCCTTTTCTGAGCCGAATATTCTGAGTGCTTTGTTTTGGGCTACCCCTGTCCATCATACGGCAGCACCTCTTTTTCCGTCTGTAGCCCCTCCCGTTTAGTTTTGCTTCGTTCTTTTCTTATTTAGTTTAGATAGCAAAATCAGGCCGATCCACCTCTCGAATGCTGGTTTCTACATCAGCTGCATCGTGTATTGCCAGAGAGTTGTGCTGCAAATAAGATCATCACACCGTTCAACGAAGGCCCTTTTATGCTGCTGACAGAAGCGAAAAGCCTCTGATGAGGACGTCTGTGAGGTCTGATAGGACCTACAAAATGGCAACGCAACGAGACAGTACTCCGAAAAAAGCGGAGTTGATTAAACCGCACCAGTTAGTTATCCGTAGAAATCGCCTACAACCCACCGCAACAATATGACCAAAACATGCTTGTGACAATGACCGTGTGACCACGTTAATTACATGACGAAAATTTCTAGAAGCGAAAAACGTCAGATATTCTTGACAGAGAGGCTTGCTATTTTTGACTATTGAGAGCACCGTTCAACACGACCGCACGTAGATTCCGGTTCCATCAACATGCTACCAAGAGTATAGCTAATACGCATCTTATGTATCGGTGTGTTTGCAGCCACGTCTCTCTTATAAGTACCACATCATATTTAGAACCATCATTGTTCAAAAAAGCACTCAGGTCTCATCTGCCCTGACTTTCTAAGACACTCCATCCCAGCATTAAAATAAATTATAAAAAAAGCTGATGTCGGTCCGGGAAAAATTATACCAAGTCTCACCATCTTCAGTATTATTAGCTTTATATATATTTATATTAGAAAACTTATACATAAAGATTCAAAAGATGTGGTTTCTGCCATCGAGCTTATGTTAGATAACGTAATCACTAATGGGCTTAAGGCGTTAGCAACGCTTTGCAGATATAATGCAGCTTTAGTGTACACAGCATGAAAAACATTTAATACTTGAGCTAATGAGAAGTAATGGCTTTCACTGATCGATGATACATTTTTTGGTCATAATTCTGTCAATGCAAGCAGACCCATAGGTTGGGTGAAGAGGCGCAGATGCAGTTCCCCTGGCCTGGTCTGTGAGGAAAAACAACTCTGTCACCCTCATCTCACATACGTCAAGATGCATATGTGTTTGGGGCCGGTGTGTGATGTGGGCATAGAAAGCCGGCTTTCTTATCAAGATAGCACCACGGTTGCTTTGATCTTGAAGCTCCTGGCCTACACCCTTCTTATCTTTTCCTATTCTAATGATATAACAAATGAGGCCGACTCCCCAGGGCATAGATCCGAGCATTTTTTGGCGCAGGATCTCCCTTCATTCGCCATCAAATAGCTTACCGCTAAAATGTCGTTCGACGACAAATGGACAACATCCCCGTCCGGAACTTGTTTGATTAGGGACTAGAGCTTGTTGACTATGAATTCTTCGGAAAGGAGCGTAGTCTTAATGGCCCTCTTTATATGCTGGCCATTGCATCTTCTTTCCTCGATAACCCAGGAAATTAATCCATCAACTTGGTAAGATCTGGACCTGAATTCTGCCTGAGCGTTCTGCCAAACGGCTCTCTTGTCCTTGATATGGCGGAACAAAACCCTAATTGGTGCTTCTTGGAATATGGGTTTGCCACTCATGCAAATTCTTACTCCGACCTGTCCGTTTTGATGAGCGTTTCTCAGTGGCCTCACCTCAACGCAACCACTGCTTCTTTATCTTGTACAAATTGGATCTGACTCTGTCTCTCCTCTCCTTTGGGAGATTTTGAAAATGTACAACAAAAAAAGGGGTTATGTTTCTTGCTGTTCGTACCATTCCGTAGGTCCGGTTCATCTCCGCTTCTAGGCGCTGGGTCACACCGATGCACTACTGCAAGTTGACGAACAGTGCATCTGCCGAGGTCTTAACCTCTTTGTGTATATTTTTAACTCATCATGCGCACATTTTTAAAGATCCGTGGCCTTTACTTCAAACTTTTCCAGTTTATCTAGTAAAGCGCTCTACTTCACCGTCACCGATAGTGGCAGACGTGACATATGTGATTCGTTAACTCAGGGTTTCCGTCCCAATCGGGTGCCTTTCGGAGTTACGTGAGCCCGCCATACTCTCCATCAGTGTTGTCAAATCAACGGGAATGATCAGCCCGTCGTGATCCCTGGGACAACCAGGCCCAGATGTTGCATGGTGGTGTGCGTTCTAATGGCACAGTGTCGTAGATTCCACCTTGGTGACGACATTCATACTACTTCAAGGTCTGCATTGCCTCGGTATTTACGCTATCCTCGTACTCGCACCGGCCCGCACTATCCAGTTGTTGTCAGTGCCTCCATGTCCGTAGTTCCCCTTTGACTGCACTATCCAGTTGTTGTCAATGCCTCCATGTCCGTAGTTCCCCTTTGACTGCACTACTCCGAGTTTCACAATGCCTCCTAACACTATTGCACGATTATAAGCACACCGCAAGGTGAGTCATTTGCGAGAGCTCGGTGAAACGTAACCACACCACATTGCAGGAAAATTGAATGTAGACGTATATAGTTAACATAGCGAAGGTGCAAGTAGACATTCCTCTGTAACACTGGAAAAATGATACAGTAGATCATACAGTCTAATATTTTTTAAAGCTGACCATCAGCCAACATTTAACGTCCACAATAGCAGTTTTGCATTACTTCATAAGACGGACCCCATACAGTCTGCAAACCACTAGAGAGACGAGGGGAGAGGCCTGCCAGAAAGGAATTCGAGAGGAGGGTATTAAAAAATGGTGGGCTACAAAGTGGGCCCAGAGTCTACGGTACCAGATTACCAGAGCTAGCGGTACACCATAACGGAAAAGTAGGTTTAACTACTTCTTGACGTAGTTCCTGAAAAGCAATCTGATTATCATAATCTGAATAACAAAGCATGCTTGCCAACATTAACGCACTGTAGTGGGCACGTTGGTGATTATTTATGTCGCGCGCTGTCAAAATGCAAAGTTTTCACCCAGGTAAAAAAGAAGTCCACTGACCAGAAGAGCAGGTAAGTTTGCAAGCCCTAAGGCTAGCAACTAAATATTGAATAAATAACAGGTGTATATGAACCAGTTTCAGATGGAAAGTTTATTAGGCGTCATTTTTGCTTTAATACACATAATATATGTACATATGTGTTTTTCTGCTTTAATCTATTAAATAAATGTGAAAGAGTCGGTAATAATACCCTTAAATTAGTGAGTAATTAAAACAGACGGTGTTGGGGCGTATTTTCTGACATCTGTTTTTGGCCTTGGTCTCAAACCTTCATAGTTCACTTAGATCCAATAGATCAAAATATGTAGACAAAGCTTTCTAACGCACAAAATATGTTGCTTGTTCTTATTTAATGTGCGCGAGTATGGTACGTCTTCAATTATTTGAATGAAGTATCTAAAATCTGCATTCCGCTTTCTTCAGTTACAAAACTGAATATATTCAGTTTGTTTTATATGTAAGGTGTTTGTTAAATGTTTTTAAAATATTAGTATTATTAAGTCTATAATAAAATATTGTAAATATTTTTTTTTCATTCTTCTCATATTAAAAATTTCCTAAATTGCATCGATATTCTAAAAATATAACAGGTATCTTCAAGTTTGCAAAGCTTTAAAATAAGAAAAACGATATACCCTCAACACAAATATTTTATAATTGTTTGAAGATAGAAAGCAGTGTTAAACCAACCGACATTGTTCTTAACCAACACAGGATTCTCTCGACATAGTTTTTTCCTAGTACGATTTTTTCTAGATTCAAATAATTTCTTGTGTATTCAACTGCTCTTCTTCTGCATCAACGTCGTCGCACTTTTTTACGAATTATGAATCTTTAATGTATTTTGGCTGACAAGTAGCCCACACAGCGCAATCATTATCAAGTCCTGCTTTAAAACAGGACAAAAAAATTAAATATGTAGTCTGCTGTGTAAGATTTTGATTTCAGAAAATCTTGACTATGCAAAGGATGTTATATCACATAAGCGTTTAAACATCGTGCATTTATTATATTGCATAGCATTTTTATCTTTGGGTGCCATGCACGAATATTGACGTAAGCTGGGGATTCTCAACGTTTATTGCTAATGAAATGAAAAATGCTCTTTGATCTCAAGAAAATTGATTTTAATTGACTGAGAATTGGCTAAATTTAACGTGCGTATGCAAGCGGCAGCATTAATGTTCATCACTTATGCGATTGCTAATTCGATTAATAAAATGGTATATATTAATAAAACGATTAATAAAATAGTATTGAAAGATATTCGATGCCTTTGCTCTCATTTGTCGGTCATGCTAGATATTTGAAATCTCTAGCACGACAGCAAATATAAAGAAGACTAAATATAATACTATCAAATACGCTCCAAACTCTCGCCATGAATGAAATCCTAGAATCAACATAATCACCATGGTTGAGACTATCGACTGGCAGAGCGTTGCGTACATGAGCCCGATCTTCACACTGTATTCCACCTGGAGAGGCAAAAACGATTGTAGTTAAAAAGAATTAACTAGGCTTTAAATTTACGTTTATATGATCTTAAATGTTAATTTAAATAAATGCCATACAATCACGAAGTCGTTTGGCATATTACGTGTAGCTAAAGTTTGTTTAAAACAAAGGCGGTAAAATAAGAGCACTTTTTGTATTAGGATTGTGTGAATCAATTGTACATGGGATTATAAGCTAAGAATATTAATTTTTGTTTAGAGGTAGATCAAACGAATCGAGATTCCTTATACCAAGTAACAACGTTCAGTTTTACAGCAAAGGTTTAGTTGCTGTAAAAACGTAAGTAAACCACAATAACTAAAATCTGCTATCTAATGGGATTTAGTATGGCCAGTAATGCCATGATGCTTTGTGCTAATCGATTGAATGGATATTTAATATTAGGCACAGAGTTACGGATTTACAGGTTATATAAGACACTCTCTAAATTAAATTTTTGATCAACTTTTGTGTGGCTGTTGCAATACGGTTTCGTAACTGATATTCCTCACCTATACGTGATCACTGAGCTAAACAATGCTTGTTCTTATTTCGTCAGCATCGATTCAGCTTCGTCCTTAGTTAAACCAATAACTGAATTCCAGTGAATGATGTTCAAGCTATTTAAAAGTACCTAGACTGAGAAGCAAAAAATGCGTACAATTAAATCGGTGTTGGCATCCGAAAGAAGTATCCAAGTGTAAGGCAGTCCAAAGCCCAGGAGAAGATCTATTTGGAAGAAATCAGATAATGCAACAATTTCTCTATGTTAGTCCACCTCGACCTACATTTTAATTTGAAAAAACTAAGGAACTAAATGAAATAGCAATAAAGATCTAACCCCTAAATATGCTTTTTTAATATATTTAAATCGCTTTCTACCGTAGTTTTCTAAGTGTTACAACTAAGCAACGGTGTCATTATTTAACCTACTCCATTATTATTATTATTTTGTTATTATTAATATTATTCTAACATTATATTATTGAGAATACAAAGTTTTTTTGCTTTATATTTAATATTTATTGTTTTACGTATTGTCTTGAAAGAATTAATTCCAATTGACCAAACTTCTTTTTACGTAATGGATTTGTAGCGTAAAGTTGCAGAAATTATTGTCTGAATTGTGAAGATCTGGATATCTCAAATTAATAAAGAATAAGTAATTAATTAAGATAATAATATGCACGCATTATATTGATGATTTGTTGCTCTTACTAAGTAAAGGTCCTCCAAAACAGGCAGAAATGGCCATCCGAGGAAAGCCTTGACGAGCCACCGAGAGATTAGAAATGAAATCTCCAACAGAATTACCCCATGCAAGAACCGTCATACCCAAAAAAGTGTCCGACAAATCAAGCACGATTCCGACTGCCTAAAACAGATAATAGAGACTATTGTAGAACTCACTTTGTTTTCTAAGAAGTGTTTTTAGTCACAAAGAGCATAAAGTAACTGTACATTGAATTGCCCATGAAAGGAACCTTAGCACGCTTTTCAGTAGAGAGTTCTTATATTTTATGAAGAACACTAACTAGTCTAAAATAGCATAATTTTGCGTGGTGATATACAGCAAAACGCATAAGATGCACTATATATTTTTGAATTTTCTTTGTCTTTTCTACGTTTTTCATAGAAGATAAAACATGCATAGTGTAATGTATATTAGATACACTGAGGCGTGTTTTTACTTCGAATAATAGCCTAAAATAAAACATTGAGCCGTCTGCTTTCGATAGAGGCCGCATGGGAATCGATGAAACGCCACATAGGCGCGATATGGTCATGATATCTTTATTCGTAAAAGTTTGAAATGCTTCGATCGTATTCTGGCATTTCAGTAATATTTTAGTAGCACAAGTGGAATCATTCGATAAGATCCTTGTAAGTCTTCACCGGTATAAGGAAGTACTTCAGGGAGACAATCTAGCCGACATGAGGTTGGTGGGCGCTGCAACAACGGGTACTAATTTGTGCCTTATATAAGTCACAAAACAGATTCAAGTCGTGAATTCACAATACGCATTGTTATTGTTGTCGTTGCTTCTGTTGCTGCTGCTGCTGCTGTTGATGCTGATAGTGCTTTTAGTGCTGTTCATGTTGCTTTTGTTGATGATTATGTTGATTGTGGTGGTGCTAATAGTGATGTTATTGTCGATGGTAGTGCTTTAACGGTGTTACGCAATTTGCTTTATTCCGTTACATATGGTGACATTTAGTTAAGGCTATTCTTTACATGAGATCTATGAATAATGTAATTATTTTTATTTAGCCTATTTCCAGTCGTTCTAGTCAATCTTGATGGCTTTCGAAGTAAAATATTAGATCACATGATTGAACGGTTTTAAGCTAGCTGGAAGAACATTTTACGTAAAGGACTTCATCACCTTTAGAAGGGAAACCACTTCATTCGCCAACATGTAAATCCAGAATACAGACACGGCAAATCCTGCGAATCCGAATGCGACGTGGTACGTAGGGGGCTTATCATAGGAAGAGGTAAGCCACACCGTTAGTGCAAGAGCAATGCCTGCGGCAGAAACACCTGCAGCTATCGGTACGCCGCCCGCATTGGAATCCATTACTTAGAAGAAAAGTAGAGGAGATTAGTTAAATTCAAAAATATCCAATGAACGATGGATACTCGTTGAACTTCCGTATGGTCGACAAATTTCATTTCAATGTCAATTAATGTAGATACACATGATCCTATTAACCAATTTAGATATCATTTAATATTTAATTTAGTATAAACACATGTTTATGAGCTAAAGGAATGTATATACATGTACAATATGATGTGATGTGTACACGTTATTTTCACATAAGATTGTTTATATTTTTGTGATCTGAATAACATTATTACTTATGGAGAAAAGCATGGCGAACTCCATACGGGTTGTGACAATTTCTACGTCCAATTGGTACAGAATTTTGTCAAGGTCGCGTATGCTCAAAACAGTGAAGATAACTTTGCTCACTTATGTGTATACGTCTAAATTTTGGTGGGAATGCTGTATCACATTTAGATACAGATATTGTAATATTACTAGGAGTGCACCAACGTAATACACCACCGATGGCAGTCTGGACAGTCACAATCGACAGAATTTTTTGCGAGCCAGAAAAACTTAAGATCATCCGTCAAAAAGTGCTTTTAAAAAAACAAATATTTTAAACTATAACGAACTGATGTAGCTTGAACGGAACGTTGGTTGGACAGCTACTGGGTGCAATGAACAAGTCGTTGACCTGATATCAAAATTCTCGTTCTACTAGATAGCTTCTAATTTATCAGCCGAATTTTGCGTTTGCCTGTCTCAAAGCGCCTTAACTTATCAGGGATAGTACATAATCTACCCTATGGAACGCTTCAGGAGAGTAAAAATTTTCATAGTAGAAAACCGCACATTGATCGTCAAGCAAGGTCCAACATTGAACCACCATCTGAATGGTCGTTGATTTCACACGAGTAAAATCATGTTGACTCTTATCGACTATATCATGCATAGAAAAATATCCAATGGCCTATCGCACAAAATTTTCATATGGCAAACATACGACAGGCATTTTACCTATCGAGCGCAGCTGAACAGGGTTTATTTCTTTGTTTATGTAACTGCATTACAGTAGAGGACGTGAAATAAACAGGTACCATTCCATTTTCCAGCCAAAACGAGCAGTGGAGTTTCGGCAAATAAAGGAGAATCTTACTGTAAGAGAAAACTATACCTATCGGGATAGGTATACCTAATAGAATATCGTCAGGGGTACTACTGTACTTTGATGCCAGCATCTGCATCAAAGGCGAGAGAGGAGAAGTGAGAGCATTGCTAGTAATACTTTTACCGTTTATTTTAACGGCTACGTTTCCAACAAAAACGGGACAAGGAAATACGATAACTACATGGAAGTGCTTCATGAAAACTTTTGCTTTGCCGTCGTTCTCAAAAATAAGCTTATGGCCGTCTTTAGTGACCGATACGCCCTTGAGGTCTCTTATCCTCTTCCTCACGATACAAAAAAGCCTTTAAAATCGTGGGAAGTAAGAGTAAATTCCTTAGCGACCCGAAGCCTTCCGTGAGCTGCACCCAGATTATTTTCAAAATGTTGGTACGAAAATTCTATTTGAATATTGGTCACATTTGCGTCATCGTCGCACTTAAAGGAGTTGAAATCGAAACCAATAGTTTCTGAGCTCTCTGACTTCTATGACAATATATAAGCTCCATAACAATATAGAAGTCGAGGTGGAAAAACTATACTATTGATGCGAGGGCGGTATCGGCTGGTGGCCAATGAGACCAGAACGGAGGCATCGGGCTTTTATAATACAACTAGTATGGCTGGAGGAGTTGTGGGAGAAGCGCTGATTTCTATGACCCAATATGCTTTAGACCAATGCCACCCTTAATGAAGCTATTTCTGTGTAACAGACAAAGCTGCACCAATGGCAACGTCTGTCTCTTGACCCTTGAAAATTTGTATCGCAACCCGAATTTCTTTAAAAGAGTAAGGTACTTCCAAAGGGTAATTCATTCACCATCACAGCCGCCGCTGTGTTCTTGTTGAACAATTTTATGAATAAATAATACAAATTTCACTTGTTCCCATCGTATGCCCGAGTATAAGCCGGAGGGTCATTTTTTACTTACAGAAGCAGTCCTCGGTCACTTCGGCATCAACAAATAACGTATCCAATCTATTTTTGTCTTTACGACATCGTCTTAGAGAACTTGCACGAGACCGATTAAATATTCATAGAAAGGCGTCTCCAAACTGTTACAAAATACGCCGACACGGTTTCGAATGAAGCTAGATAAGCGTGCAGAGAGATATGTAACGGCACCAGGTTTCCTGAGACGACGGAATTCCTAGACTTTCCATATATCTAATTCATCATGCTTTATAGTTTTGTTGGTTTATTATGAATATTTTTAAAAATGAGGCCCTAGTACTTCTCGCGTCAAATCCGTTGTCTGTTTCAGCCAATTTTGGTAATCTGCATGTCGCAAGCATTCTTGTATTTGAAATAACGCCTAATCTGCGCCGTTGCATATTCACAATTATGTGGTACGTCTTACGAAGTAATGCAAAAAAAGTACCGTGGACGTTAAATGTTGGCTGATGGTCAGCCCTAAAAATATAGGTGACGTTTGCGAACCCTGTGAACGAACCGACGCAAAGTTCTAAGCTCGGTAGAATAACACCTAAGATTATTAAAAACCTTCAAAATATTAAGCTTTCTTAAAAAAAAAGCTTTCGTCACAAATCCCTTAACACTTAGTGTAAAAAACCTCGAAAGCATCATTGGCGTCTTCAATTTTGCTATAAAGTCCCTTTTCGTCTCGGTAAGCCGAACTTGAGATCTCTAATAACAGTAATTATTGAAGACTCATCTCACTTTCGTAGAAGCTTTAGCTGTCAAACCCGAAAAATTTGCTGATTCACTTAACAAAGTTATGAAAATTGAGTGGTGGTAAAACAACAATGAGCCACGGCATCAGCCATCTAAATGAACACACATAGATAATCCGTCACTAACAGGCATGTAAGAAAAACAACAATTATAACCAGGTATGCTATGATGCTTTGCTTTGTAATTATATTACTTTTCCAAACTTTGTGCGATGATAGACGGAATTTAACTGAAGCGGATGTAGAAAACCTTACAGTTTACGCATTTCACTGCATTAGTTCTATTTGCCGCTAACAGTAAGTGGAGATCCGGTATGTGAAACCACTTTACGGCATTTGAATTCTAAAAGAAATTCAGCAGGTGGCACGCTACAGAATTGTAACTCGGCGCGATCAGCAGACAAATAACATATTACACATCAATCATGATTTTGATTGTTTCTCTTCAAACTTTTTCTTATTCGCGTGTTCTTTAATGTTTTCACGACACTTTCATCAAAGACGCCTTTCTTCGTGGCATCTACCATACTAAGGCATCATACCGTCCATACCAGGTCAAGCTTTCCGATGTTTGTCAATTTCAGGAACTTTTTACTTTAGCTTTTTTATAACTATTTTCGTCAAGACGTGAATAACCTTGCGTGCAAGTTAGGGTCGCTAGAAGAGAAACTTTTTGAAAATTCCTATTTTTCAAAAAATTCGCTCTATGAATATTACTTATGTTTTTATTAAATACATTCACCCGACATACATTTTTGTCAATATAGTCATATTTTACTATTGGCAGTTTTATCACATCACGGTTTTGAAAGCGTTCTCGAGCGGACACTCACCTTTAAGATTGAACATAACCGCTAAAGGGGCAGTAACGCAGTGTAGCGCATTGAGGATACGGCACCAGTTGTTTTTGTGATTATTCTCGTCTACAACTGGGACTGTAAGTGCTAGTATTACATATACCGGGCCCTGCAACGTGTTAAAGGAGAAGCACAGAAAAAACGAC
>MNPL01009575.1:0-50724 GCA_002081605.1 Tropilaelaps mercedesae | reverse complement strand
ACCCAACTTTTTAGATATATATATATATATATATATATATATAGTCACGAAACTGTGACTCATGAGCAGGTAATGGCTTAAAAAGCAATACGTTCTTAGCCATTAATGGCAATGAATAGCTTCCTAGATGTTGTAAGATATTTTTATATTTAATGCTTTCCCGTATCGGAACTCTAACGGGAGTAAATGTCAAAGTAGTATCCGAAAATAAAAACTAATTTATTATTTTGTTATACGTGCTTTGATCGAGGATTTAAAAAAATGAGACTACTTTTTTCGAAAGCATAACTCTGTAGCATTCTTCGCTCATAAACCACGTCAGCATCTTATAAGGAGGGATGGTAACTGACTTATGGCAAAGTCTATTAAAATATGCTAATTATATGCCGAATTTTTCAAATGGCTACGGAACCCCTGCTGTGGCATTAAAACAGTCGTTACGTCAACGAGGAATCAGCGCACTTTGCGCGCAAAGAAGGCAGCTTTTTAATACTGTGCCCTGGAAAATTATACAATTAATCTTCAAATAACTCTTTCATTATAATAGAAAAGCTGCTTAACACATCGACAGTGGATTCTCTCAAAAAATTAACGTCAAACATTAGTTCCTATGTTTTAAAACACCACGCTTACTACTTCTGATGGGCTTAGGTCACGGGCTACAACTTATCTCGTTGAGTAAGTGTATCCTCAACCTGTAGTATTGTATGTCATAATGGGCACGAACAATTACTAAGCGAACCCGGCAGTTGAACGAGGTCATTAGTACACTACCTAATACAAATTTTCGATTACAACATAATAAACATACATATAGCATTTTTGTTTTTCCCGCTACCAACTATTGTTTTCGTATAGGAAACATCTACAAAAACATTGACAATCATTCAGAGAAGATCATAGCCTATGCACTTCATTCGAGCGGCTGAGGAACTACAGGCCATACACCATATTTTATTCTAGCAATTTTAGTTTGGCAATCTATTCAATCTGATGTGCGATAACATTTAAATTCTAAAGGCAGTTTTATTAAAAGAATTTTATCAAAATGTAGGCCCAAAATTTGTGTGTAAAAGTTGTGCGAGAATCAGTGAATATAAAAATTCTAGAAAGAATAGCAGCGAGTTTTCAGATTTCTTCGAAAGTAACTATATATTATGTTTTATGGTATGCTAGTTATGAATCTATCTGTCATTACCTATCCAAAATGCTTGATTGAAACCCATTAATGCTTACAATGCGCGATGCCATCACCCAATTATATTCATCACCCCTCAGATTAGCTTCATATACTATCTTGTTTTTTTCATTAAACCATCGAGGAAACTCGCTAATATTATGGACAGGTCCACCTCCACTGATTGCAAACATGTTGACTTTAAACTATTTTTTCTAAACTAAGTGATATATGTAGACCTTAATAATCATCAGAAGGCAATGGCTATTAACATTAGGTACAAGATTGGTCTTCTGGTCCAGATGGGATGCCAGCAGACGTCACAAAACGTCTCTTTAAAACATGGCCATCTGTGGTTGCCCAGCGCGTCACAGAGATGCTCAGCGAGGGGAGTTTCTCGGAAAGGTGAAAGTGGGGTAATTTCGTGCTTATATTAAAGCCGCCTGGGTCGCACAGGCCAATATGACCGCTAAATTTCTTCCCTAAAGGAATAGAGAGGATTATCGAACAGGGAATGAAAACCTTTGTGGACGAGAACTCCCTTCTATCCAACAACCATTTTGCCTTCAGGACTCCTAGTTCTTCTGGTGGAAGGTGTCCTTCTGGAAGGTGTCAATGCCTTCAACACCACAAGCTGGAATCCGATAATGGACACACTGAAAAAACATTCTCTACGTACATCGTGCGGATAATCAACTCATCCGCAAGATAGGGATGTCCCACAACCACCGCTGTTAGAATCCTGGGGCCACTGCTACGGAATATAACCTACAACGACGTGCTAAACGTCGTACGCGCCTCAGGAAAGTCACTCTGCTCACGTACGCGGATGATCTAGCGATCCAATACAAGGGTAAAAACAACCTTGAGCTGGAAAGCAACGCCAACAAGGCTCTAGCTTAGTTCCGTGTCTGGATGTTTGAGAATGATCTTGAAGTTACTCCGCATAAGAGCGAGGCAATTCTCCTGATCGGCATAAGAAAGTTGAAGATGTCAGAATCACACATGGGGGAAAGAGATTGCCCTAGAGGACAAGGCCAGAAACTTGGAGTACTATGTAGGCATAGCTCTGAGGGGTCAGGCACATTTAGATGTTGTCTTGACAAAAGCCGTCAAGGCAGTGAGTGCGAGAATTGGCTAAATACCCGGCAACGACAAGACAGCTGTATATCGCGTTCACGAATCCGTTCTCTACTTTTGCAGAGCCCGTATGATTTAAAATATCAGTCGGAACCAAAAGGGGGTGAGCAGGCGAACTCAGTACAGAGGAAGATAGCTCTCGGTACGCAACGGTGTACAGAACGGTTGCGACCGAGGCACCAATGGTTTTTGCTGGGACCATCCCTTGGCGAATTAAAGTACAACACAGGAGGAAAAGATGGCGGAATCCTGACATGATACGGCAAGGTAGCTGGGATGGCATAATCAACGACTGGCAAGCATGATGGAGAGGTGGAACGGGCTCAGGAGGTGGCCGTGTTAGAGAATTAGTACCGGACATTAGGGCATGGTTGTATAGGAAGAAAGCGGACATTATATATGTCCTTGTGTAGATAATCGCGGGACACGGGGATTTTGACACATGTTTGCATAGTATAGGTAAAAAACACACGGAAATTGATGAATGTTGCAACAGTGGGAATAAGGACTCTCCGGAGCATACATTGCTCGAATGTCGAGCATGGTCACCACGAAGAGGTTTCCTACTAAGAGCTGGAGGAACGGTCAAGAGCTTGATGGACAAAATGGTGGGCGATATGGGAGTATGGGCACTAGCTACGGAAGAAATTCAGGAAGTGTTGAGGGAAAAGATAAAGGGCGTCTAGTTTCAACACAAAAGCCTGCCTGCAAAGAGCCTGACTGATTGAGTTTACGCACTCCCAACACATTCACTGGTAGAAGTAACGTTGAGAAACGGATCCTCCAGTGCGATGTGCTTTAAGCGGCGTGAGTTTTAGTGGGTAGGCTCGCGCGCAGTGAGAGTCCCACTGCACGGCAAATACTTTGTTGTTAATCTGGTGCTCATAAGAGTTTCTCCAACGCAAAGGAGGTACAAGATTAGTATCGAAGACAATCATGCTCAGACGCATAAAAATATTAGTAGAATATTAATCATTTTCTTAGTCACACAAAAACTTCATTTCTTGTTGATTGCTTGAGGTCAGCTAGGTAAGTCAATAACAAAAAATTTTAAAATGGAGTAATGAGCTCCGTTTGCTTTTCCTAAACTCTATGGAGCACTGGCGAATCGCAACGATCGTTGCAATTGTAGAAATGCTTATCAGGTTAGTTGCCATCAAATTGTATCGTTTCAATATGCTTTGTATAATTTGTATAATTTGTATATTAACGGGCTTTCTACACTATAAACCAATAACACGTAGAGACTGTATGGCCAAACAAATACTTTACCTTTATTATTTGGATAACCCTCCAGAACCAGTTGAGTTCGCGCCAGTCTTCTCTGTCGATGGGTGAAATTTGCGTAAGAAACTCCTGAAGCGGAGGAAGATCGACGGCCACCTATGTAGAAAACGTATAATTGAAGATAACAACAACTTAATACAACTTCATACTTTTTACTTTTCTGACAGATATAAAATTGATTTTATGGCAGCAAAAACGGTAAAGCACAAGAAAAATTGTAATTTATTAAAACTAAAGTGCTTTCTTATGGCTAAACTATCTGTTCCAAACGTTATTCAAATCATATAACTATTCAAACAAGTTTAGCTCTATTACACTGAAATGGCCGCAGTAAGCCTCTATATGACATATTGAAGCTATACGGTCATACACAGACTCAGGTTTTACTTCGGCGACCATTCCGTCCCTGACATCAATTATATACAGCGTGATGTCACAGGCAGAAGTTTTGAGACTTGCGGTGCACCCGGACCAGTTTGAAATTGAACAGTTTGAGAAGTTCCAGTCAAAGTCATTTTTCTAAGTTTTTTCGAGTTTTCATCGGCGCTTCTTTAGTCCCTGTTGTCTCTGTTAAGTATCCCATAGAACCCACTATACGTGTAATACAGGTGTAGTTACAAGACGGTTCACGTTGGTTAATTCATATCGGTCCCGCAAACAAGATGGAACTACCTCTTGCGTGCAATTCATTCCATATGAATATCATCTATTAATGCTTCACAGCTCGTGCACTTCACTTGAACATTCACTGAAGTTTTTCGTCTCTAAAGCCTGTGATACGTCATTGACCAAACATCGTGATGCTCTTTTATGCTATGATACTGGCATATTAAATTGTTTTACGAATTAGGAAAATGGCTTCAAAACAGGTTTGTATATAGTTATTATGTGTTTTTTAAATTATGATGAAACAGTGACATTGTTAATGTGTTGAAACAGTTTATGATAATGCCAGCTCTTATTCACTATGATCATTTTTGAAGGCACAGATTGTTTATCTATCTGTCGGTCTGCCACAGTCGAGAAAATCTGGCCTAACTGATGTTTCAAATAATGGTGTGTTCCGCCTTTTCGTTCAGCTGCGGAATTTTTGCGTGTTTACCCTCTTGAACTTTTGTGTATGTGGCTCGATAGAGAACAATTGAGAACAATTTGTAGATACTCCGCTGCCGTGTCTCGTTTTAGGTTGCTTGACTTCTGGACGGTTTTTTATCGAATCAATTGGATTTCTGAGCATTTGGCGCTTTGAATTTTGGCGACGAAACGCTCTATCTCCGTTAAGAGTGATAGCGCGCAGTTACACCCGATAATGCCCACTTAGGAAAAGAGAAAAACGGTTTTACAGGGCGAATTGTCAGAGGGGAGCCTGTTTAATGATTGAAGCTCATGTTTAGGTTTTGTAATATGCTGTAGGTGCTCTTTTAATTATGCATGCAGTTTTCAATATTCACGTTTTGTAGACTGCGCGGTCATTGATGTTTATGACTTGGAGTGTGCTCTGATAGTAGTTCCGCAATTTCTATGTGGTGCATGTATCGAGATGTTCTTGTGCGCCGTCGATATTTCTGTTCCGGAGTGTACTGTAAGTGATAATTTACTGAAATCTATGTTCAGTTTTTAACGTGCTTGTGTGTTGTGAGAAATAATTTCATGGTTTCCACGTGGAGTTTTCTAGGAGGTCGCAGAGTTCTCAGTATAAATTTTTTGGGGTCCTCTATGTGATATAGTTTAGTGGTTTATGCATGCAGCTGTTAATGCTCCGTGGGGTCCTGCGACCCTGTATAATTCAAAGGGCGGAAGTGCTGAGCCTGTATATTCTTATACATACTGAGTGTCTGTATTTGAGATTTGCTGTGGGAAATATTGTAATACCTTCTGCGCGCCTTCTTTGACGCTGATGTTTTGAAATGTACTGTTAGATTCAGTTTAGTGATTTTTACGTGTGATTTTCTGTGTTTTTATATCGGGGTGCGCGGGATGTTTTGGCATTTTGATGTTACTTTTGTAGGTTCGTGTCTTGAGCTTTGCTATGAGCTTAATAAATTCAGCTCCTGATGTTCGGTAGCTCTTGACTTTTATGTTTTGCAAATGTTTTGGGGAGTACTTTGGTTATCTGTACGTGCTTTTTCTAGGTCCATATCGTATTACGGTAAGGCTCTTGACGATTGCGTGCGTGTGCAATTGAGAGTGGTACGTTTGAGCGTCTCTGTGTGTATGAAGCGGTTTGTGGTCCTTGCATTGATTAAAATGATACTGCGTGTTGGTCAAAGAGCTGATATTGAAATGAGAAACACGCAACTAGAGCGAAAGATACTAGTGGTGCACGTGGGGCCGTTTTGGCCAGTGTGTGACGTATGAAGCGCGCTGTGTGTACGTGGGCCACTCGTGTTGAACCGTAGCAATATATATATATATATATATATATATATATTTAGTGTTTCAGTAAAAGGATTTCATGGTGATTCTAGCTGGAGAACCGAACAGTGTTCTAGCTTTTCAAGTCATTTTGTTGTACAATAGAAAAATAAATGAACAAGAACCTAATTCAAACAAAATTAGGTTTAGAGAAAAAAAGTAAAAGAACATTCTGGCCAAAATGGGCACATTATTCCAATCGCTATTCAAGCCAATTATAGTTGACAGTTTTATTTATGGTGAAGTCTCTAATTAGAATTATTATGCTAAAAATGTGGAAATGATGAAGATGTTCCCTTCAACCAAAACACGCGGCTTGAAGTTATCTGATGCACTTTTAATTGTCAAAATTGATGTCCTCAATCAATTTTGACAATAAAATTTTCTATCACTTCGTTCTGGTGGCACTATAGTCGCGAGATAGTTCAAGACAATTAAAATATATGTGGAAATCAGAGGTATCAAAACTACCTAGTTTATATTAGGTGTTTAAGTCGCTGGCACGTACAGTAAGATTTTCTGCACAGAAAGTTATGTTTTGCACTGCTGCTGCTGCCATGCACTAATTTTATCTTCACCCTTTTCAATATGCACATCGTATGCTTTCTCGGCCTCGTAAACTTCAACCATTTCAAAACCCTAATTAATATAAGGGTCAATATAAGGCTCAGAAATAACTGGTCTTTCAATGCGACCCAGCACACAAACCAATCCATATTGCGATTACGCAATTCTGATGCGAACTCAAAATTAATAAGTGAACTCGCTGCCGCCAATTCCTGGTTAACACAGAATAAAAAGAACCTTCCACCGCTGAGGTAGGCAATGGATGCTCCTCTCGAAAGTAGTTTATCAAAGTTGGCCGCAGGTTTCATATACCTGTGGAGCTTCTTTGTACCTGAATCTTGCAATTCCTGTTTCACAACGTCGGCAAAAGGTTTTACTCTATTCGTCTTTTTCAACGCCATTTCAGGGGTTATGTGTTGTTCCCTCATATACTTCTCTGTGCTGCCGCGTGCAACAGTCTGTTGGTCCGTGGGAGCATCACCGAGCTGTGTTAAGGTACAATTTTTTTCCAAAAATGAGCTTCACTGCGTAACTCTTGTCGCTTGCTCAATGGGGCTACGTTAGAGAGAGTTGATATACACTTATAAATAATCATGAATTTCGCCAATGATGAAAAATCTGCCGTGAACTTACTAAGTTGTCAACTCGATGAATTTGTACGTTTTTGTGACCCGAGAAGCACAACAATAACTCTTCGTTTTATTCTTCCCGCATGTAAAACTCATAAATCACAGTGAAGAAACTGTAAACTGTAATATTACGACTAATGTTTGGTTGACGAAAACATAGGTTTATTGCCTTCGAGCACTGATAAATTTGTGTCTGATATTAGTTCGGCGAAAAAATCCCACATGCAGTTCTGATCGATATCCACAAACCTCTTAACGCATTTAAAATGCTTGTAACACAATGTGTGTGTTTTTCGAAACTGTTACAGTAAGTAAACTGTGCATCTATGTGCTTTTGGCCTCGAAGCTTGAACAGAGTCGTTCGCCGTAATTAGTTTTATGAGGTTGAGTACCACGTTTGACTCGCTTTCAGCTGTCTGAAAGCTAAATCTGCCTGGTATAGGCTGGAGTAATGATGTGATAACAAAAAAGCATTTCCCTGAAGCTATACCTGCAAACATTTAATTACTAAAAGCCTATAAACAAATCGTTAATAGATTATTCCTTTCTCTGCTACTAATCCTCCTATTTTTATTCGTGCGTAAGTCTATGGTTCAAATGTCATTGATTTCTAGTTGTAGTGAACTCCTCCCCCCGTTGATAATAATACAGCCGTTAAATTTAGAATGCTAAGCTCAACAAGTTATAGGAGGGTGACAAATCCATTGAGATTAACTCTTTACTCATTTAAAGATTATCATTTCCGTTTTTGTCTTACTATGAATAGTATGCATGTGATGTATGCAAAATACAAATAATCCTTTTCTCTATAGTTATACACGAAAGGAGAATCCGAAACATCAAAGGCTCAAAGAGCACATCGTAAGGTATTCGACGAAGAGCCAGACGTAGTCTTGCAGCCGCACTTGGCTAGGTTGCTCATGTGATATAATTTAGTATGAGTTTTGATAAATTTGTTTTAGGGCATGTTGTGGAAGTTATACTTATGTGGTAATACTGTTATACTTATGTGGAATCTTTGACCGAAATTTGCCTCTAGCAAAGGTATGTTTTTATTGCATTGTACTGTATAAATCCATATGATATCTGTAATCAGTTCTGTTTTTGCATATATATGCCATTGTGTGCAAGCACGTGTAGAAACATTGCACAGTAAGCATTGCACTCACCTTAGTACCGAAATCATAATTGGTCAAAGGCTCCTCTTTTTCGAGAACTTCGCCATCTAGTCCCGCAACTTGTTTTAAATCGACCGGGTCTTTTTCTACTTGTCTTGCAGATTGGCCATTGCATGAAAGGTTCAATTTGCTTTGACCATCGGCTGCGAAAAACGTAAATAAAACGAATTAGGCAAAAACAATCAATGCGATTGATATTTTAAACACTTTTATAGAATTGGCCGGCCCAAAGAGTATCAAACTGCCCACTTTCCAAATTCAAGTTATGTCAATCAAGTCAAATGGACCCTCGTCAACTCCAAAGGGACGCTGAACATGAAAAAGCGCAATACTTGCATAATTTGACTTAATGTACAACAATTTATTTCATGTCTAGAGTTATCACTTAGAGGATGTGTTTTGGAGTATATATTAAAGAACTAATCACAATTGCTTCCATATGTATATATATAAGATAAAAACTGTACAATAATCGCATATTGATTAATACCACAAGAAAGTTTCAATTTATGTTAGGGAAGTATATTTGTAGCATATTCTCACTTTTGCATCGATGTGGAAAGTGTGACTATTTATAGATTTTTGGTTTGGAGGTTTGTATATAAGTTAAGTATATAGTCAACTGCTGGGTGACAAGTACGGACTTTATCATGTTTTTAACCGAGTTTTTTTCCCTTCAAGGCAAGCAGTGATAAGAATGAGGTGGTGAATATAATCAGCGAAATGCGTAAATGTACTATAAACGTCAAGACAAGCTCTACAAAATATGCGCCAGTCTACAAATAACAAGTTGGCATCAATGAAGCTATAATCAAATTTCTAAAAAGGTAATTCCTCGTTGAAGTTTGCGGACTATATTGATTCTATTAGTACACTGAATTAAAATATACTCTGATTGAGAGGGAGAATCTATTGATGTGAGAAATTTTTTAAGAAACACTTTACAAGTAAAACTTCTAACAAGCTAATTAGTTTTATCTCCTCTGCAAGGACGCGCTATATACCGTAAAAGTTGAAACAAACTCATCGAGAAACAGGAATTTATAAAAATAGTTTTTTTAGGAGCCCAAGTTACAGTATATCCAGAAAATTTAAGTCCTACATATGCAAATGAGTTTTTTACGCCGGCACTTAAATCCTTCAATTCTATTTTTCCTGTGACTCCGCTATTGACATTAGATGCGCAGCGGTAAGCAGAGCGTACTCATCCATTTATCGTCGCCATTGGTATAATCGGCAGAAACCAAAAACGCTTTTATACTGACTTCTATCTTGACTGAGCGCTACGATATTTCAATCCTCCTCCTCAAATGCTCAGAAATGATTGTTTATACTGTAGAGTCAATTTTATAAAATTTCTACTAGCCTTAACAATGACAGCGCTTGAGCCCGAGCGATATATTGCCTGTTACATTTTTCTTAAAAAGAATACATTCAGCTTTGCGCTTTTTCTGGTTCTTAATATATAACTCAAGACCTTCGAGCAAGTCTCACAGAATGCCTACGGGGTGAGCATAAACATAAACGTATGGGACTAACCAAAAGGTGCTGTTAAGGTATACATTGGATTTTTTAAGTTATAGTCGCTCTGGTGGAAATGATCCAGTTGGTGTTGTTGCTGCTGTTGACCATGGCGATTGCGAGTTTCCTGGTGATTATTGTGATTCATGACGCGATGTCGGCCAAGCCTTTCCTCGCGACTGAGGCCGCTTCGTCGAGAGTGTGACTGAGAACAAATTGAGCCTTCTCGTGAGCGGTTTGGCGTGGCGGGCCGGGATGTGTAAAACACTCGAGAATTCGATCGTAATCGGCTATCAGATAGCGTACGCTTATGTCGATGTACGTAGCTGTCCCGAAAACTCGATCCTGTGAAAAAATTTGAGTAAGAGTTGCAAAAGATTTTTTATCTTAATGTCTTAGTATTCCGAGAGCGATTTTATCGAATCTAGCGTTCGTGACTCCGTTTATCCACGCTATGTGCGCAATCTCATGAAGGGAAGTCCACACAGCTAGTGCAGATTAACGACTGATGATTTCCTTACAATTTTGTCTGCCCCGTCGTCATAACCTACTTTTTTCAGCAGAGGTCGCCAAGTGTCTTGTTTTTAATTTAGAGTCTGCACACTTTTCTTTTCCAAAGGGATATAGTAGTTGGGGTCAGGGGTCAACTCTGTTTGTTTAAAAGAAAAGCACGGAAATCCTTCTTCAGAAACGCGCCCGCTAAGCCTCTAAATAACTTAAATATAATAAAAAAAGACTGTGTTAAAAATTGTATCATCGTTAGATAATTAAAGGGTTTTTGGCCTTCATAAGGAGGAAAAGACAAATCAAGCAGGGCGAGCGTAAATTACAAAACCACTTTGTTCATAAAAGAACGAAACCTATTTATAAATGATATTATTGTCAATATGTTTATATATAGCACACACGTCCTACGAATTAGTTCAAATGAATTTTCTTTGTGTTTTATTGCCTTTATATTCTACAAAATTTCTCACTATGCCGACATTATAATGAAGATTACGGTGATAATAGAGATTGTACTATGGTAATTTTGTAATAGGCAATTAAGCCGATTTAACGGGAAATCGTAACGTTGTCTTCTTAGGTAAGGCTTAATTAGAAACATGAAGTATCAAAAAAGTGTATATATAATTCTTAGATGTAATTCTATTTGTAACAGGTTCACTCTGTTGAGTTAAACTTAAAATATATTTAATTTTTTTGCATAGGTTGTAGTTTGGGAGGGGCGGAGAAATATCAAAACGTCAAGACGGTCATATCTTCCATGCGCACCGAGTCAACACACACTTAACTCAATTCCAAATTCAAATATTGGAACCTAATTTTATTTATGTATCAGAGTAACTTGAACCATAATAAAAATAATGTTCTTTTATTAACTAAACTAGCGCCTATTTAAATAAACGTTTTAGCAGAAATCGCGTACTCCTCAAAACGAGTCCAACCATTTCAGGATCGTCTGCTTGTGGTTTGCCGTCATCCTTGAATACGCAATTCACCTGGTCTAAAAATGAGTTAAATAAGTTGATTAACGTTAATACGTTCATGTCGTATGCATAAGTATAGACGTTTTCCTCACTATTCTGTTAACACGTTTTTTCACAGTTCTGGAAACTCTTATACTGATTGTAAGGAAATGCATACAAGTGATACAGTAGCCATATTTTCAGATATATGCTGGATTTATATAAAACTGACGAAGTATTCCTATAGCTTGTTTGAAAAAACCAAAGAGCTGAAGAGATTCAAGTTCAAAGTATGTGCAATGTGTATGTATATTATCTATTTTTAAGAGATATTAGACAATAGAGGAGCGGGTCTATAGATAAGTGGAGCCTTGAAACTTCATCGCATGATTGCGGAAGCCGAAGACATGCGGTATGGTTATTCTATGACAATGCTTAAGCTCGTTAGCACACTATGTTATCGGAGTTGGTGGAGAACCAATTTAAAGTAACTTCAGTCCTTTTCTTTTATCAATTTAACGTTTAAAGAAAGTGCTCCTAATAAGTCAAAACATGTCTGTCCTGACTAATGTTTAAACTATTGCAGCTCAAAGATTGACAAATTTGCTGTCGACTAGTTTGCACATGCTATTCAGTCATACGTGTATAATTACTGGGAATGATCCAAAGAGCAGAACATTTGTATTCCAAATATTCTTTAAACAGAGATGTTTTGATTTAATAATAAGGCAGACAGGTGGAATGTATAAAACATAATTTATAAAACCGCGCTTCTGGTTAAAGCCTTTGGAATTTTGCACAAATAGCTAATGGCATGCTGTATTGGAACACGTTAATAAATTTGTTTTCTCTTCAAATTGACGGTATGCATCTCTGCTATATTTGCCTTTGAACCTCGTTCCTCGAGATTTTTGATGTAAAAGGCTTGTATCAACAAGCCCATGACCATTCGTGCTTTGATAGAGAACATAGAACTGTAGGTCACCTTAATCAGCCAAATTAGGGTAAGCCATAAATAGATATTCGAAAGAACGCCAATGTGCCAGCAAAGTTCAGGGAGGATTTCACTACATAGGTTGTTCCATACATTTCCATACAATTCCACGTGTCTATTTCAAAATAAAATCAAATGTCAGTATTAAACAAAAAATGAGATTTTTTGAAAAGACATTTTATGCTCGCATTGTGTCACCCTGTATGTCTATAGTATAACTATAGTTAGAGACCGTTAGTCAGAACGTGTGCTAATTATATAGGGAAATTTGTAAAGTTGTTTAAGGCTTAGAAGTTGTAGGGGTCAACGTACAGCACCAGCGAAACCACTAAGTGCGCAAATATTTCATATACTGAGGAATAAGCTGTGTATAATGTGTGCACATTATGTGAAGTTACCACCCACTTTGTTGATCAAACTTGTTGACTCCTGTGTCAGTTTCGCTCAAGCCTTTAGAACTTTCTGGAAACTGATCATTATATTGTGTATCCTGCTCAGAAGGTTTCCTGTTATGGCGTCTATAGATACTCGACGAAACCACAACGACAACGATGTAGACGAGATAGAGTAAGATGAACCCTGTGTTTATCAATTAAAATTAAGTTAATAGCTAAAACTTTTTGATAAGTATTGAAAAACTAAACATATATTTGAATATTGCACAAAACATTTATATTATACGTATGAACCGCGTAAACCTTTGCCATGCAAGAATATGCTTGTATTTGTGTAAAGTGTACTTGATATACACCTCAATCAATAAGCACTGCAAATCTAAAAAAAAGGAATATTTTTAAAGCTGACCATCAGCCATCATTTAACGTCCACGGTAGCAGTTTTGCATTACTTCGTAAGACGGACCCCATATAAATGTAAATGTCCACCGGCGGGGATCGAACCCGTGCACCTACGTGTCTCCTCCACTCGCAAGGCACATACGAATGCACCAAGCCACCGAACTCGACAAGCACTGCAAATCTGGCAGCTAATAAGTTTTTTCATACGAATAATATCATATTGTATATACATAAATACATACATATTATGGTACACATGTATCTCAATCTTGATGTGCACGACTAGCCAGTTTGCCCGGCATGTGGTCATAGCCGAGACTAAAAGTAGGTTTCATTGCTGAAACTTAAATAAAAGCAGTTTACTGCTAAACCACAAGCTAAGGATATGGAAGAGCTTAAAATAAGGTGGAGAGTTAAATACCGCGCCGTGCTTTGCAAGCCCGTTTTTTATATACGCATGGTAAGTCTTAATATTGTATTTATTTCAAATGGCGGAATGTGTTGACCATGGTCAGAAAATTTATGCTTGAAACCAAGTCATAACGCTGTGACATTTCTTGCTACTGACGTTGTTCTGCTTATCTAGCTCGTGCTAGGCCGTGCTGCCACAATGGCGACAAGCAATATGAAAGAATAAATCTCTGAACCTTACTGGTAGGAAAATACATTTTTCGAGTCTCGTAGAACTCTCCAATCTTTTTTTTATTAGCTAATACACAGCTGAAGGCTGGCGCGCGTAACAAAACAATGTAATAAGCGACGAATCTATAATAGGTAGTGCATACAGTTTTGTACAAATTAGCTCAAGTTTGAATATTGACTGATTTTTTATAAGAAAGATCAGACAAAGCCGTAGACGTCAAGCAGCAATCGACTTTGAAAATAAAAATAACAATCACGAAAAATGACAAAATTGTGTAAAATATAAGAATGGTCTTAAAAACAACATTAGTAGTGAACGTTTCATGGGATACTTGCGCTTCATATAAATAACTAAAAAATTTTTATTTGGTTTTATTATTATTTTATTATTTTTTATTTGACAAATCTGACAAGCGAAGGACCGAGACCAAAATATACTTAGCGCCTTTACGATTACATGTATAATACAAAAAACAAAAGGAGATTTATTTCCGGAAATAAAACGAAGCGGGCGATATTATTATACTCTTAGAGAAAACGACTAAACATGTCTATTTAACAAAAATCCGAATAATGCACCAGATTGGTCAACGAAAGCTTTGACCCGCAAGCCCAACCTAATGCGATAAGAGCGTTGCAGGCGGAATTTTAATAAAAAGAAATACTATAATTATAATAATATACGGCAAAAATGTCCTATATGCCAAATAATTAAATTTTGAATCAATGAATATGGTAAGCATGGAATAGTAAAACGAATCAATACACCTCTAAAATACATTCCTAGAGAGATCTAAAATAAACTAACTATTTTTGACGATAAATATTAGAAATGAAAAGCGCTGCATGACCAACTGAAGCTCCTACTTCTGCAATAAGGGTGTCATAATAAATGCAGCACCCGATGCAGCGGTTAACAAACAATCACTCAATAAAAAATCACTTTACGAATAAAAAAAAGTTTCCATGAATGCCGTATTTGGTACTAGACTTTCAATTCAACAGTAAGATCTTGAATAATTGTAAATACCGCTGGTTTAGTCGATTTTTCATAAGGTTAAATAACGTCCTGGATGTATACGCCTAGCTTGGTATTATAAATAACGAAAAAATGTTATTCTCCAAATTCATTTATGCCATATCATCATTTGATATCTGCGTCATTTAATTATCTTAGCCAGTTGGTCCGTAAATAAAGTCAAGTTTTGTTGTTGAAAAAGTTATGTGATAGATGATTTCCTAATCGACTCATGTTTCTGAACAAAATTTATTTCATTATGAATTAACATAACGTACTCTTGAAAGCCTCTATCTTAACCGTAAATATCTATGAGCGTGGCGTGCTTTAGCGACAAAGCCGTCAGCTAAAGCCCTCATTCCATGCGATTGAATTTTGTGCTAAGTCCCAACATTTGATACGCGTTACCATCATCGTCGAAGAACAAATGTTTTCGAGCGTTTCGGGTAAATGTATAATAATTTACATACTGTTCGTAGTTTTTAATTAAATTTGAAGCAGTGTACTTGCGTAAAATATCGCTTTGCGAGTTTGTTAGTTGAACATAATTCAAAAGCTTACCTATTGAATGGAACAGTGATATTCGGCCCTTATAGAACATGCAGAATGCCCAATATGTAGCTCCGATGTAGAATATAGCATCTCTTAAGAAGGGCCTTTCAGTGATTTTGAAATTCTGGGTCAGGCAGATACTTCCAACTACTGCGCATGTTACAAAGATTCCTGTAAAAACCAATTTACAGCATACAGTTAATTACCGGCTATATTTATTTACACTGCCAGATGAACGAAATGAGAAAGAGATTTGCATAGTCTGTATGACTATGAAAAATAAAAAAACGAAGACACAGAGTTAAAGAATGCTGATGTGTGCGCGATTCGCTGTTGATAGTAGTACTTTACGGCGGATGAAAGAGTTCTCTATTAATTGTAATTGTTCTAATTTTAATTGTCATGCCGAAATCACGTTAACTGCCGTAGGCTAAGCCACAGTATGATCGCTGGAATGAGCACGTTCATTTATTTTTGTGGCGAATAGGTAGAAAAAAATAGCGAAGAATCGGCAAGTTCGCTCCATATCAACGCTTGATAGAGGCGAAACAGGGGTCAACATGAGCAAAGACTCAAAAATCTAAGTTAGACCTATCAAACTCTTCCTCCACTGTCACAACAGTTACCCATTAAAAAGTGAAAAAGACAGAGTTTTAGAAAGTCGGCGGTTGAACTAACGTCAAGTAATTCATATCAGTTCAGAACTTCTGTACAACACGGCACGCGTTAAAGACACATACCTATTCCTTTGTATAATCTATAGTCTATCACTATATACATTTGTGCCTCGTTCAACTGCATGAAAAATAGTAACTGCTTGCCGCGGGAAAACGCCAACTGACGTACAAATGAGGAGAGATATCTTTAGGCATATGTGTGTAATAAAGTATACACACATATTTTGACAAGAATTACTTTAGCGATTCCATAAATGGAAATGTCTAAAAGCTCTATTCTGAAGCCTCGAGGAAGGCACACCATGTTTGGCATGATTGAGCCCAAAGTATCTTAAACAGACGTCATCATTCTAGAGCCGAAGAGAAGTACGCACATTTTATCCTAAATGGTTTTCTTGGTTCTACAAATACCTAAGATGCTTTACCAAGTTCAA
This sequence comes from Tropilaelaps mercedesae, assembly GCA_002081605.1. Lineage (NCBI taxonomy): Eukaryota > Metazoa > Arthropoda > Arachnida > Mesostigmata > Laelapidae > Tropilaelaps > Tropilaelaps mercedesae. The sequence goes on along the minus strand of MNPL01009575.1, from coordinate 34,227 downwards.
ATCGTACTTGCATTATATGCGCGTCATCCGCTTGGGTGGGGTTCTTGTGAACGGCGGAAAATGTATCCATACAATATGGATAATTTTGATCGGTTGGGAGAAGGGATCTAGTGGCATTTATCGAAAGGAGCTCAAATTTAAGCCAACTCTTGTTATAATAACTGAATGATAAATCGTCATTCATTTTAGTAACAATATTTTAAAGTTTACGGCTATTGAATGTAGTTCTGGTATCATGAACATATCTACACACTATACCATTTATAGAAATAATAAATATGCTTTAGGGGATTACTCTGGCGAGCTCCAGTGTAGACGACAGTTTAAACTGGAGAAGGGAAAGTGTCCATAAATAATCTAAAATTTAATTATCAAAAGGTTGACCCAGCTTTTCAGATATTAAATTCGTGATTATACTCCATAAAGATATTTTCTGTCTTCTTCCTTCTTCTTCCTGTCTATTTCCTATCCTGGATCAGACGTTTTTCCTGGTAAAACATTTCAAGCTCCCCTTTTCTGTCGCAATTCTATGGGGACGTGTCGAAAACTTGTGGGCTGAGTATCCGGTGCTTATGGTTTGGGATTTCATGGTTGGCCCAGAGCTGATTGGTATGCGAATATCTGCATCAACTAGTAACCTCAGTGTACTTAAGAACCATCAAAATAAATATTTAATTTAACCAAACAGCAATTTCATGTGTGTACGTGAAATGCAATGGGAGAGAATTAATCATTATCGATAGGTAACCCGTATTTGTTTTTTGTATCAATATAATATAGCAAAGGCATTTGTGCATCCGCAACTGTCTAACTAATGTCTGATGGGTGCAGTATGCATTATAATTAAAAATAGAATAAAATATAAAAGTTTCTGAGCTGAACCAAGTGAAATCCGTTTCGAAACGAGCTAAGTTGACCACCTGCTTTAGCGTTACACAAAATACCAGAGTGAATTACTGAAACCACAGGAAATGAGTGCAACACGTGAGTATAGTACTAAGGAAATTAATCATGCGCTAAAAACAGGGTGGGGTAATATGACGGCGGGTAGAAGCAAAAATGGTCCAAAGACATGGAGGGGAAAGCAATTGTGAAAGATAGAGAAGTTGGTAGGCAGTAAAGACAAGAGGATGTTCTGTAGAGCCGATGTATTATCAGTCAAGTTTATAAAAATATTGGTAGTTGTATGTTTTTCGCAGAAGAATGTATTGAAATGATAGCAGAGCGACTCAAAAGATGATAACAAACGTGTACCTTTAATATTGAAGCCCGAAGCGGATGACACAAAGCTGACAAAAGAAAAAGGACACTGCGATGAGTGTCGCGTATGAAGCGTTTAAGAAATTATTGAAAACAGGCGACAGGAGAAATTAATCTAAGAATAATTCAGAGCAACCGCACATACGTTACGGTGAATCGAGAAATATTAGTGAACATTATTCGACATGGCGGTTTTGCAGATTGAGAAATATGTATTTTTAAGGAGAGGTGTAAACCCAGCTACATCTTTGCAAAAAAGAAAAAGTGAATTTTTTCAAGTTAAACTCAAAAAAACTCTACAGCAATATTGCTCACCTTCGGTGTCACTTTTTGTAAATCGAGATAGTAGCAAGACAAATCTATCAGTGCAATGTGGTCTTTTTATGGTCGAAAACGAAAAAATACGAATTCGAGTCCATCATACTATTGAGAAAACAACATGGTGGTTTTATTTAATATAAAATTTTAGTTGTAGCCAGCGCTGTATATATTACAGGAAGATTTCTATGGGCTGAACGAATTGTTTTGTGAAGAAAGGTGAATAAGTATATGCATTTATGGAGAGACATTAACATTTCCGATAATTAATCTAGGAAAAATAGATTTACTGAATATATAATAAGTAATCATAATATTGTACAGAGAAAGCAAGGCTGGCGGTTGGTACGAAAGCTCTATGAATTTTCAACATATATACGCTCACAAGAGCACGCCTCATGATGCAAATACGATAAAAAGCTAGATAACATTCGACGCGCAATACAATGTAGGTATTCGTCGACAGCACAATTTGTAGAAGATGAATTAGGTGTTGTTTGTTTATGGCGAAAATAGATATGTATAAAAGTGAGCTTTCAAATCCTTAATGTAAATAAAAGTAGGTGTACAACTAAAACTATCCTATGTTTGTATTTTCAATATCCCGTCGTCTTGCCGATTGCAGGGCGGCGATGCTCAGAACGGAAATGTTGTTGACTGAACATTTGCATGCACGGCGATCAAGAGATAGCCAAGAATATAAAGGAAAGCGGCATAAAAATGTAGAGTATGTGGTAAAGAGGACGAGACTATAGAGTACGTAGTAATCCTGTGCCTCATTATGGAAAAACTAGTGTAACACCACCAACGTTTTTGAAGCTTGAGAAGCACATTGATTGGTTAGAAAAAAGCAAGCAACGCTGGACCAGGTGGGCTAGTTAGTAGGCTATTAGTAGGCTAATTACTACTAATCAGTAGTACCCGGTAGCTACGCCCAAAGTTTCAATATACTCTTTAATAAAAGCACCGGGTACTGTGTTTGTAAAGGAAATATGATACGACAAAATGTGGTTACAAATTATAGCGTTCTAAGAGACTAACGATTACAAACATTTCAATATGGTCAAGCGTATATACACAGTATTATTAACATCAGCATTATTATTAATAGTACGACGAATACTACTGATAAATTGGTCAAATTACATGTTTAAATTACATGTTACACCCAGAGGCATTGTTTATACGATGATATCTTCCTTTCACCATGTCAGCTTTCACGCGCCGACAAACTGATATCTCAATATGCCAGTTAAGCTGGCGCCACGCTGGTTGCATACAGGCGATCCACTGTGCTTACAAAAATGCGCGCTCTTAGAGCTTTTGGACAGAACTGGGATTTGCATAACACTTTAGTTATCGAAGAAATGTGATGAAACTAAATTCGTAACCTTCAAGCATAAAATCCCACTCACAATACTTGTGTCAAGTGAAATAAGCTATATCTGAAGACTGTTCTGAACATTATGAACTACTATTAACAAGAACCTAGATGTAATGCCTCGGTGTGTCGTTGTTTTTCGATAGCAGCCTTATTTTCCTAACAAATTTCTTTCTTGAAGCAAACGAGCGAACCTCCAGAGGGCGTGAGTTATAACTGGCTGACTTCTTTATACTTATTTATAGAGTAAAATAAATATATATAATAATAAATACAAATATTTCAAAATTTTTAATTACTCTTTCCGTATTCTAGATGGCCCTTTGTACCTGTGACTTTGGTCCCCACCGCTGCGCATTTTTGAGGCCTGCATTACTTCGTAATGCAAAAAACGCTACCGTGGCTTGTGGGCATTAGTGCTGGGGCTGATGGGCAACCTTAAATATTAAAAAAATGGCTTTTTGCGCCTCCCTTTATATGTCGTGGGATCAAATACCAAAAAAAGCGATGTATCATCTGAACTCGCAATGACCTTGGAAGATTGCTTAAAAGTAAAAAGTTCATGAGAGAAGCCAATATGAATGGTTTTAGAATAGACCTTTGCGATGTGTCTATGCCTAAGTCTCACAGCAAGTATTTCACTCCGCGTCACTCTACAGCCTGCTTTCTACGAATAAGACGAGAGTAAAACCAATGTGGTGTTCTGGAAAACCAGAACACAACATTGGTTCTGGTTCCAGTTAGTCTTCACGACTTCATGCGTTTTGAGTCTCACTTGTCCGAACTAGAGTGATCTCGAGCCTAGATTTATGGTTCGTCCACATAGCAATGAGCTTTTAGCAGATGTTTTCTTGTTAGTCGAGAAGGGAAGCAATTCTTGATCCACCGAGTGAGATCCTCGTTGCAAAGTACCAGAAAAAAAGAAACGCTAGCTGACCTTCTTGATAAAGAGAGTTCCGGACTGGTCGTGGTAGTGATGATTGAGACGTGGTTAAAAATTGTTGACTATAGCTGTCAGGGCGTTGTGAACTTAAATTCTATTGAGCAGAGTCGGGAAACAGGCAGGGTCGAGAATGTAACGCAAATTTATGTCAGCTCGGCTATTTGCTGTCTTTAACAGAGGTATAAGGCTAGCGTTGGCTTTTTTTTAGTAATTTCTTCACTGAAGGCACAATACTTAATATGTTGTAGCAAATGCTCCCATTGGACTCTACGTTTCTTCTATTATAATAAGGAGTATAAATGTAAATTTACTTGCAAATTCATTAAGGCAGTGCTATACAGAGGTTTCCACCTCAAAAAGCTGTCATATTTTAGACGCCTGTCATATTATAGTGTTCAAATGCATTACGGAGTAATGCATTTGATCAACATGTCAGCCAAATCAGCTGGTCCACTGACTATGATGTCGAGAATGCGGACTTTGCCGATGAAGCCTTCTTGAGGTTCTTGTTTACTGGGTGCCACGGGCTATTTACCAAGGCTGTGGATAACCCATCACATAATAACAAAAAGTTTCAATTTTCTGCAAGGCTTTTTCGTGTACGACATACTATCGAGTTGCTACTATCGCAGTCTCTTAGAACGTAGACCTAAAACTATCGCTCTTTGCTTCTGCATTCTCTGGCTAGAACCTTTAATTTATCTTTAGTATCTGGCGTGTTTCCATGTAGATTGAAAGATGCTAGGATCATCTCACTATTAAAGAAGACAAACGGCCCCAAACTTTGGCCAATCTTTTGGCTTTGTAGAGACTTTGTAGAGAGCTTTGTAGAGACTTGGCTTTCTCTAGGAGCAGTTTTTTTAGCGGTTTTAAAGCAAAATTTCTGAAATAGTGTAGTATGCTTAATAATCTATATTTAACCATAACAAATTTGTGCAAATTAGTGAAAGTTCTGTAAGGATTGCACTAGATGAATCGTTCTGCTTAATTCTGTTATAAATTTTCTATGCTAATCTTTTCTATAATTTAGTTGTAACTAAAAAAGCCGCAAGACTTTTTCTGTCCATTGCAGTTTTAAATATTATAATATATGTTGATAATAAATGAGAACGATGTACGTGTTGATAAAACTTTGCCTATGCTTAAATAAGCAAAACAGTACTAAAGTGCAGATTTCTATCAAGGACCATAACAAATATAAAAATTGTGGGCAACGAAGTTACAATTGACAAAAAAATTATAAAAAAAGAATAATGTAAACATTTTCTAACGTTTTCACCATTGTGTATGTGTATAAAATGAGTGATAGTATGTCTAACCATATCCATGATATAAATTGTCCCAGCTGTAATATTTAATGTTGTTACTAATTGCGAAAGATGTGTCACAAATAGGCTCGCAGCATTACCTATTTAAATGTGGCTTAACTCGGCTCAAAATCTCCCTGAATGCTAGTGATGTTATACGCAAAGGCATCTGTAAAACTAGAATTCATTAAACACTCCATTAATGGTTTGATATACTGTGTTGAATCTTAAAAAATGATGCATTTATACCATTATTGAAAACGATTGTAGTTGCGACAGTAACTAACCAGCACCAAAGAGTTCGCCGATCACAAGATCTGGCCGGGCTGATTCTACGCCAGCCAGGGATGAGATGATGTCTGGAGCTCCATTGCCAAATGCGAGAAAAGTCACGCCCTAAACATAAGTCACAAAAGCGTGTTGCTTAAAAGCAAGGGAAATTTGAATTTGCATTTAATTGCATTATACTGTTAAGTTTCTTGATTCTTTCTATCGTCGCAAAATTTAAACCCATGCTGGTGCAATAGTATGACATAGAAGTTATTTAATCCGGACGAGGGGTTATCGGCAAGCGAATAATTGTTGGCGCAATATTTGATATGCAATGCTTTATAAACCGGTGTCTGTACAATTCCCTTAAAATTAATTATATTGCATTAGGACAGTTGCCTCTATTAATTGTGCTAAACGTAAAAAGACTTACCGCGATATTTTGCGAGAGCCGAAGAGTATTTGATATGAGAATTAAGGCTGGCGTTAGACTGAAATTTTTCACAATGGTGTAACAAAGGTGTTTTGCATAAAATTGAATATTAAGCTATAGTACTCTTAATGCTTTACGCTATATTTAATAGTCAAGAGTAGCTACAAGATATTCTTACTTTTAAATATTATGAAAAATATAAGCAAGAAATAATGTTTTCGTTCTAATCTAATGTCTCTTTATAAAATGTGTTACTTAGCAAGGCTATAAAAGTTTTTATTAAGGGCACGCAGCTTTAAAGGTGCAGAAAAATTAGCCCACTAGCTATAATATTGCGTTATTTAATTACTGCCAGTTAGATTGTTCTGCCTTATGTAGCAAAATTGCGACTATTGAAAAGCACTTGCTTTTATGTATGTATGCACAGAAAGAATTACGGTTAATTGTTTAATAGGAAATGAAAATTAAACGGCCTGGCTAAACTGACCCAACGTGGTCAAGATTTTTTTCGCTTTAAAAATGTTAAGGCTAAACTTTTTATCTGATTAACAAACTGATACTTCTACTCACAAATCATCTGCTGTCACACCAAGCCCGATAAAAAGTATAGTGATCCATAATACCTGAAAGAGGTTACCGAATTAATTCATCTAGTAGAAAAAACTATTATACAGTTATTATTTTGGCATTTTCACGAGTGTTAATGAATTGCTTCATGTTGGTTTGGTTAAATGCCACTAGAAAGTGCTACGCATAATTCACATTGTTAAACTACGAGAATCAAACCCGAACCCGCCGAGTTATCCCAACCAGAGAGGAGAAGGATATAAAACCCACTCTTGAGCCTTTTGTATATTTAACAAAACAAAACGAAAAACATTATATTCAATACAATATTTTCCGAATCTTGGCTGAGCTATCTATGTTGACTATTATTTGAGTCAAAGACTGCTTTAAACGAAAAATTCATATAGCTACAAATGTCTTAACACCATTAATGCTATAATAGGTTAAGTTTGATGAGAAGGTTGTGAGCGGATGTACGTACAACTTTTGACGTGTTTACATTGTAAAGCTAGAGAAACAAAAGTAATTTACCAAAAGGAGCAGTGCTGGTAAAACTTCTCCCGATCCAAAGGCACAATAAACAAAAGTAGAATAATGGATATAGTTCTCATCCTCATGACACCCGCTGTTGTTTCGAACGAAGTCACATTGGAGCTCCCGGGAAAAGTTGTGCACCAATTCGCACTGCAATGACGCATGAAACAACACTCATGAGTAACATAGCCAATATCCACACACGACAAGTAGTGTTTAAAATTAAAACTGCTACAAAAAACACAATTTCTCAAATATTTATCAATCAAAGATACCTAATGCTAAAAAACAAAACTTTACGATCCGTAATAATAACTGCTATTTTTTGTTTATCTTCAACATTTGCGTCATCTTTAACTAAGCCCATATATATAACATACATCATTACATGAATTATATATTTGTAGGGGCAGCGGGTAGCTGTCATGTAAAATATCATTATCTTGAGACGTGACTCGCAGCAACTTTTTCGCTCATACACAGTGTATCTTGGTGAAAGGATGATCCTGGATGAACAATTAAACACATCACATTCGGAGAAGTTGGCTTTTAAAGCAAGACTATCTCATGAAGTAAAGAATGTCTCTTAAACTAGACAACCTGCGTAATTGGGTTAGTAGTGCACGCAAAAGTTAAAAAAATTTTGGGTCACTAATGAACGTCGTAGATTTAGAATCGAAGAAAATGGAAGTCTTGCAATACGGCCTTACCGCGCAAAGAGCTATATTAAAATTTTTAATATTTAACACGATGGCAAGATTGTCATTTATGAAAATAAGTAAAGAACTCAAATTAAGAGCAGTTCGAAAGTCCTTAAGTGACTTTATTAAGAGCGCATTACAAGTGTTGTTATCCCAAATGATATTACTACGATACATCCCAATGATGCATCTACAACCGTGTTAAAGAAGTTTCACGAATTTAAATACAGATCTAGCTTCAGACGCCGCAGGCTTCAAGATAATATTTTACCCATAATGCATAGTTGCTTCGAAGAGAAGGATAATTAAGTCTGGAAACAACCTGTTTCATCAGATGAACACCATGCTTTTGGATGATTTCCAAATGAATGCAAAATTAGGAAGAGTAAGCCAATACCGAACACAGGTAGAGCTAAATATGATTTATGATGATATCTCGTTATTCACAAAACTTCTCCCGTTAATAAAGTTGGTAGAGACCGTAACAAACGATGCGTGCTCATTTGGAAATGATCATTATAGATGATACTTCAGCGTGTAGAAAAACTTGGTTTGGCACAAGTCAACATTTGTGAGCTAGCTATTTTAAAGTGGAGATATATTTAGTGTGTTCATCAATATAGAAAATGCCTACAACAACTAAAAGAGCCGCTTGGCTATTTAAAGAGCCAATGGAAGAATTATGCATAGAAAAAAACATCGAATGATACAGGATTCCCTGTTATTTTTTCGTAGAACGCAAACTATTCCTGAGTCGGATTGTGCTATTGTGAACTTAAAAACGTTGGAGACAAGACCATTCATCGTGCGCCATCAGAATTTAGACTGTTGACTAGCTGATGATATACTAGATATACGGTTTAGAAGATATTCCGTGACCATATCGGTTTCACAAATGAAGCGCCAATATTCAATGATAATTTCACATATATCAGGGTAAATTAAATGAATATATCACATTAATTATCAATTTTCCGTTCTCGAATATTGGCTTCAATGCTTTCATCTTAGCAGAATGCCACAGTGTAGAGGCAGTGTGTCTGTAGGCAATACGTAAATACTATCGTGTCCTTTTAACTCTTCCACTGATTATTCAATACAAATTATAAAACTTCACATTACGAAACCCACACACGCTATAACCACCTCTGTCTTCTGCAACCGTCGGGCGACCTGAACATCAATCTAATTTCCTACGATAAAAAATCGCAAAAGTTAAGAACTACCTTGCCAGGTTTGGGTTTCTGTTTCTCATTAATTATCCATTATCATTCAACTAGCAGTAAGTCATTAATACCGGCCCCCTTGCCACAATTTTCATAATGTTTTTTGTACATGGGTCCAGTCTGACCTGAAATTGCTTATCTTACTTTCACCCCGAGCTCTTTGACACTCTTCTTTGCCTCTCATCGAACGACTAAAACAGGTCGAATCTTCAGTTTGCACAACTATGAGCAATTTAATTTCTCCTCGCTCATCGAATCCACCTTTTCTTTATCCTTTCTGCTAACAAAGGCTTTGATGTATTCAAATTAATGCCAGAAATGCCCTACATTATTTCATTCCTTCAGATTGCTCACGTTTCTTAACAAGATCAAAAAGATCCATAGAACATCGACCTTAAACTATGGCGCGCTGAGGTCGACCACGTCCTCAGAAGATATTTCTAACATGGCATTCCTAAAAAAGAAGACCATCGTTATCAAGTTCGGAAGACTTAAACGACAAGCTCTCAAAAAGCGCGTAATACTTATTTGCCACTTAAGCTAGCTGTAACTTATTTGTATACTCGGACTCCAAGTTGTTCCCAACTAATTCACAAAGGGTCGTAAGCTCAGCTTTACTAGTGCTTCCTTTTCACTAAACAGGCATATTTTTGCTCATGATAACGACTCCATTACGACCAAAGCCAATTTGTGAAAACGGCTTTGCTGAGCATGGATTGACAGCCATCGAGAAGCTTGTTTCTAACAGCTGAATCGGCAAACCCCCTGGTGGTGTCAGGCAACTTCAAAGCCTGACCTAATCATCCACTGTCATGCTCTCCAGTTGGGAACAGTAGGGCATGATTTAGCGCAACTTCAATAACAAGGAAAGCCCAGAATACCTCCAGGGTCTCTATTAGAGTATATATGTAATGAAACATCCTGGGGCGGCTTAAGGTGTTTTGCAAATAAATGTACGTGGCTCAGCGTTTGAAATACCTAGGGCAGCTAGAAAACTTCTCTGAGATTCTATGAGACTCGACTTTATTTCCACAACTGTGGGTGCAGTCCATCAAAGCATATTATACTCCGAACAGCGGCAAAATCGAGAAGAGTCGCCGCGCAAACAGCCCGGATATTATCAGTTATTGCTGGCCCCAGTTAGAATCGCAGAAGATTGATTTTGACTTGTGACTTTACGATTTTCGCGCAAACAGAGTTGCAACTTGAGTGACGATTTCAACCCTCCTGTAAAATTCTCTTAAAGATACATACAGATCTTGCACTATATGTTCGTAATTTAGTTCGCTACAAAGCTGCAGACTAACTAGCACTGCGGGTGAAACCAGTTTAACATCTGTCGATAGAAATTAAAACTTGTCGAGACCTATATTTGACGCCCACGTACTTACGAATAACGATCAGAAAGGAATTTATCTAACATACCGATGAGATACTCATTTTTCGAGTGATCTCATATGACGGTCTTGATGGGTTTATTTCGAATTTGGTCAAGCCCTAACGTTTACTGTTCCAATGTGCAACAGGGGCTGCTCTTCCTCCGATGCATAGAATGATCAAAAAGCCTCGGACTCCTTTATTGACTTGTCATTGAGCTTCTTTCAATCTTGGGAAGCTGATGCAATGACTAATTATTTGGGACTGTTGATGCTGATTGAAAGTATTTTTAATATTTATATTTTTAAGTACGTCTTAAAAATAATACAGAACTAAGTTATATTAGATATTTCATTCTGTTTCATCGGCTGTAAAAGAGCGCCGATGCAAGTAAGAATGCTTGTAAAAAGCTTTACTAATAGCATTTGTATTACCTTATGTCAAAAATAAAAACACGCTTTTTGGGAGGTATTTAAACATTAAAAATGTAAACGTTACTGGTTTCGACAAGAGTGAAGATGGTTTAAAAATGATCTGCCTCTAGGGTCCACTCTTGATAGAGGCATAAAGTATTTTCGCACCTGGACTAAAGAAAGCCATCACGTGGTTAACACACGGTCCTTTATACATAACAGTCTAATTTTTTACGTAAGGATTTTACCGTAGCTAAGGCGTGGACGTCTTGTTTTTGTTCATTTATGTTGAAATGACTATGAAATTCAGCATAAGAAGGTTTTCAAACCAGTCGCCACTATTGTTGAACTTAGTACAAAAGTGCAAACATTTTCGAAAAGTCTGTTTGTATTTCATGCATAAAGTCCCCGAGCGACTGCTTTTTAGCACAACCTTAACGTGCGTTCTCGTTTATATGGCGTTTTTATAACTAATCCACCTGAAATATTCCATACAAAATTGTTTCTAGGCTATAGAAGGGAAAATACTAATTATAATTAATACCAGATATGTCATATACTTTAGTGTCAGTCTTTCAAAAAAGCCAAAAAGGCCAAGAAAGCTCAACCACAATTAATTCCATCAATGTTTGAAAGAGTCCAAAATTTTTGTTTTCGTTCTTTACATGGCGTACTCACTTGATGAGTAAACGTGCCCACTAGCCTTCAAGTTTGCTTGACGCTAAATAGATTTGGGCAGCACTATCAATTGACGATATACGGCCTCCGAAGTATCAGCGGAGGTCAGTCGATAAGATTGGGAAGTTATGAATCATCAACAAAAGGTTCTAAAAACCTCGCACGGGTTTGTTAGTGGCTTCAGTACCAGTCGGCTTCCTTTTCTCGGAGCAGACTGTGCTTTTTTGGATTCAAGCCTTTTTATAACATCACCTGTGGGCATAGTAGAGCTGGCGCACTTTAGACCCTTCTGAGAAACAAATTAAAGCCTCATTACGAATCGCACCAACGAAGAGGACGTCTGGCTTCACTGCTCGTGTCGTATATCACGTTTTTTAAGTCTCCCAAAGATGTTATCCACCAACTAAAGCTGCATTTCCTAGACGCCCTTAACAACTCCATCGCTCAGCTCTCATATTTTGTATCGTTTACATACAGGGCATAGCTTTCTATTGAAAAATTTGTCAGACTGTATTGCACACCAGATAACCCAGCGGTTCGCCGGAAAAAACAGAATATCGTAACACAATACGTGAAATTCCGGTTGAATTCTAACAAACACCACTCATATCATCGGTACGGAAGTAGCCTCTGTAAGATTAGCGCCATAGCTATACGAGGCCTGTATGGTTCACTTCTTAGTATACAAATATTATCAATTATATTTATTTTTAAAATATAGAAAATTCGCACGATATTAACAGGATTGTTAGATGTGGTAGGTGTAATGACTGTTCGATAATAACATGAGGATTTTTCATTACATAGAAACGATACTCCTTTATTTACTCTTTATATCTATTGAGATGAAAAAGAGCATCGAAATGAGAAAGGCTTTTAAATAATCGTCATCTACATTGAAAAGAGTAAAAATTCTAAGGACTCCAAAAAACATGTTTTTAGTTCTTCCCAATAGTATAGAAAGTACGTGGGCTTTATTGCAATTTTTCACACAAATTCTATAGAATGTATGCCGATCTCCTAAAATTAAGGCAGTGAATGTAGCATAATTTGAAGTATGGTACTTCAACAATCTCTCGCACAGCAGCGTGATTTTACAGAATGTAGCATTTTTAACTTCTTTGGGCTTTTTCAAACTACGCTTTTTTAAATCAGTCGCAGCACGGTCAAAAATGTTATGAAGACAACATCGTGTGGCTTATGAAACTCAGTGACTGTGGACCAATGTGGAACAATTACTGGTGATACAAATTGGTTATATCAAGTATTTATTATAAATTCATTCGTAGCTTTCCTAAGTACATTTGTCAATATTGGTATAGCCTAATTAAATGATCTTTTAATGGTAAGACTTATCTTTATTTATTTGTTACACAAAAGCCAGATCCCTGTTAATGTGCGTTTGTGCTCTTATTATTTGCCGAATTATTTCTCTTATTATCGGCGAAATTTGACGAATTTTGGAGGAGCTGTAAAGCTTAGCCAGCTAGCATCTAATCACTTTGATTCTTTGACTAAACTGATCTATCCTATTGAGTTAAAAGGTGTTTTTATTGCTCAGAAATTGCTTAGGTATGTTAAAAATATCGATTCATAAAACAAGTTTTTCTACGTTGGTTGGGAGACTAATTTTTCATCGGGGTTTTTGGGCGATTTCTACTTATTTAACCAAGTACTAGGTTAGCTTTCAAAACAATCCACGGGGGTATGGCCGTGAAATGGCACTTTCTATATGCAACCATGGTTTGAAATGAATTGTAAGGGGTGGCTTGGTTATTGCTACGTGCAGTTTTGAATTTCTGCGTTTTAAAAAATGTTTGTAGAAACGGCACGGAGTGCCAAAAACGCAAACCGCGACCACAAAACGGCCGGGGCATATGAAGTTCCGAAGGCGGTGTCAACTTCCACAACTGCTTCTCTCAATAGTGAGAGCAGATTTCTATAGCTTGCAGTTGATTACGGATTGTATTACATAAATTGTTTTCTCATAAGGTTGTTTCTTCAGTTCTGTCTACCTGAGACCATTTAGTCAGTTGGCTTACCAAGAAGTATGAATTTATTTTAACTAACATTAAATGCCGAGTTCATTACCACATAGTCCGGAAATGCAGACTTTAATACAAAATAAACAGATGCCGCGGCATCAACTCTCCTCGAATTTAATCTACAACCAATGTTGGAGGCACTCTGCGAATAAAGACCGGTTTGCGCGAATGGTTTTATCTCCGGTAATGGCTTCATGTTGATAACCAAAAGAATGCCAGTCTGCTGTCAGAGCCAAGAAGACACAATGTAAAAACAAGCCAGGGTTTATTGCTTCTCAACAATAGCTTCAATTTAAATAGATGGTTTTGTTGCAGTATCCTACAACATGATGGTTTTAAGAACTAGCCTGTTGGAGGCACTCTGCGAATAAAGGCCGGTTTGCGCGAATGGTTTTATCTCCGGTAATGGCTTCATGTTGATAACCAAAAGAATGCCAGTCTGCTGTCAGAGCCAAGAAGACACAATGTAAAAACAAGCCAGGGTTTATTGCTTCTCAACAATAGCTTCAATTTAAATAGATGGTTTTGTTGCAGTATCTTACAACATGATGGTTTTTAAGAACTAGCCTACAGTAACTGTCTTGCCTAAGCCGCGCAGTTGTCAGTACAGATGACTCTATATATTCATGTTGATATACTTTGTGAACATACCAACAGAACCGTATAACCATAAACGAATCAATGTACGCTACGGACCAGATAAACTATTCCACTTACTTGAGAGAACTCGCTCATCAGCTGTCGACGCCTGGTGACGGTGACACAGGAACCTATCTGTGTCTGGAGCAATGCTGCCCAGAAAGAGCTATACAAGGAAGCTATTTCTCACACGTGGTTTTTGCTGATTTACCCCTTGAGCGTTTTTTGAAATAAAGTCGATACAACGGGCAGTCTTAAGGAAAATTTGGACGTCTCAGCTCGCAAGCGGTCCATAGTTGGTGATTTTGATCTTATAAAAACAGGGGCGTACATCGGTCTGAAGGTGCCGAAACAGATTAGCAAAGGAAGCGGGCTTCTTTATAAGATAGCGCCCCGTCCGTTTAGCTTTTGGGGTCTTTCCGCATATTTTGTGTTTCGGATTACCTGGTAGATATATCTGAGCTCTCGAACTACAAGATAGAGCATCTTCCGGGTTCCAGCTTTCCCTTCGCTCCCAATTATGTAGGATACTACTGAAGTGTCTCGTCGGAAAACAGAATGCGACGTCCCAATAGTTGCCTAATCTGACACTAGACGCCGCAAACCGTGGGCTTCTCCGGCATGACCGAAGCGATCCTAACTTTTGTACTTTTCTGACTGTTGCTCTCCTTTTCCTTTATGACCCAGGACGTGAGAAAGCCCGCCTAGTTAGCATCGGGAATGCCGAGGGCTAAAAACTCCTCTGCGTTTCCTGCAGATCGCTTTGTCTACACTGTTTACCTTGTGACGCAATGGGGCTTGAAACAGAGTGTACTCGAAAACCGACTTCTTCGCTCAGAATGTGCGGGTGAAGATTTGGTTGGACCAATCTGCTTCAATCAGCGCCTGCAGCATCGCATCATTATCTTTTATCTTAAAGTAATCAGTACATTTATACCCTGAACCACTTGAGCTTGCCTCTGCTTCTCCCGCTTCTCAGAAGATCTTAAGCAGGTGGGGCAAGACACAGAAATAACCAGCCCTTTGACGGCTATCTGTCTTTGTGTCTCACGCTCGTGGTCTACCTCGATGCGCTGAGCCGTCTAGGCTGGTAGGCTCAACTGATAGGTAAAATGCCTAATTATGTCTTAAGCTTTTTATGGGCATCTTTGTACTTCATATTATTATGGGCGAATTTCTAAAGTTTCGTGGTCATGGTCTTGAGCGCGTACAGTTCTGTGTTTAGTATGCTCTGCTTCACCTCTTCATTGGCTGCCACACGCGCGTCGAATGTGTCGTCAGGTGCCCTCGGCGCTTCGATTCGTGTATTTCCCCGACCTGCCTCAAAATCTGAGTGCGTCGACATGGTACACATCGACTCCGTCAACTCGACTAGATCTGCCAGTTTTCCGTCTTTGTTGAAGGTTTCTCGTTTCATCGCAGCAAGAGGTGAATGATGTGCTGTCATTAATGCTGGTGGGCTTGGATACTGCAGTAAAGGCGGTAGGGGAGGAAATCCTGCCGCATGGCCTCCAGTCGCTTGTTTACCACGCATACAATTTGGCTCTGTTGGTCATGGCGCTCAATGCAAAGACCTTACAAGGGAAGGCCAACGAAGCCGTGTCTACCACGGCCAAGTGAATGAGGGACAGCAAACTGAAGCTCGCGGTATACAAGACACAGGCACTCTACCTTACAAGCAGAAAAAAGAGAAAAGTAATTACGCTGAGCCTTGAAGGCCACCCAATGAAGATCAGCAAAAGGCGACGGTACCTCCGTGTTCAGCTAGATACCGGTGTAACTAGCACTACACATTTTAGGAAGGTATCTTTAACTGCCCGGGTGGCAGCTGGAATTACCAGGATCTTTCGAGAATCGGAGGGGCGTCTAACGCCATAAGACGCTTCTTGGCTTCGATAGGCGAATCAATGGCTATCTACGTGGCGGTCCGGTATGAGCGGACTAGGTCCAGTATGGGCGGACTTTAAGAACCAATACTAATAAGGAGCGCACTGGTCCGAGCCCAAAGGTCTCTGACTATATATATATATATATATATATAAATTTACACCTAAATGTATTACTATATGTAAAAAAGATTTCCGACAGATGTCCAGTTTAAAAAACCTCTGTACTTTAAAATATAGGGGTGCTCTATAAAAGTTTGAGTTACTAACCTCTCATCTTCGCTTTGGGTTACGATAGCTGGTCGGCTACGTTTTGGAAATCGTATATCAATCTGGTCTCTTCGACCTTTTTACGAAATTTACAGATCACCTACCCCTATTGTGGCGGAGTTCAGAAGTGTTCAGCCGAGTTCTGTCACATCGTTTCGGCATTTCTCGTTTTTCAGTATTTTTATTTTCGCTTGTTTAGGTTCAAGTTGATAGCCGTACTGTCGCATGTTAGCCTTAGTACTAGAAGGCTGAATCACTGCACGTAGTCACAGATATTTGAATGCACTGGCACCAACACCTATTGCTGACTAAATTCCTGTAGCTACGTTTAGTTTGCGTGCCACATGTTACAAGCTACCTCTAGCTAGTTATTTCTTCAAAGCCATACTATTGTATAGAACATGTATTGAAAAGCCCTTGTAAAGCTGTGCATTAAACTGTAACTATGACCTACAGAACGAAAAAGTGAAAAAGCGAAAAAAAAGAAAAGCCTGTAGAAAGCCTGTACCAAAGATAGCTTAAATATGTGCATTGACAGGTGATCTTTAAAAGGTAATATCCAAAAACAAAAGACAATCGAGCGAAATCTCTTGAAAACACGAGTTAAAGTTCACGAATCGGAACGATCCTTGATATTCTTGGTATACGTAACGTTCGAGGATGAATTGTAATTAGTATTTGTATTTGTAGTTTCCGGTAAGACATTGAAATAACGTAAAACAATTCATTTGGGTTCGTCTTTCAATAATTGATACCACTATTACCGGCTGTGGAAAGCCTCATTGAAGCTAAGTATTCATTAAATTAATTTCAATGAAGCGCAGAGAAAAAAATATGTCTGGCTCAGCGGATATCAACCTTCACGTGATTTATACTAAGCCGTTACATCTAATATGCATGAAACCTGTTTAACAGGTGGTTAACGGGTGAAAATATTTTCCAGTTCAGATACGACAATTTTCTGTTTATCTATTGTTCCATTGAGATTAAACTGGGTACAAAACTAATGTAAAAACAGATAAAAACATGGAATATCTAAAAAAAGCGCGTTATATTTAATTTATACGCTAATTTAAAACACACTGTATTTAAATAAATGTGCCTGGTTGTTATTAAACAAAAATTCTCAGTGGCATAACCATCAATATAAAATAAACCCAAATGGAATAACTCATAAACACTAGTGTATGTTATTCTAAGGTAACAATAATAACTTGGAAATATTAAAAATAGTTATAGCCGGCATGATTATGCTTATATATATATATATATATATATATATAAGGGACAATGCGAATTATATTTGTAGCTGATCACTAGCCGGACACTACATTAAGCCGGACAAATTATTTAGAAATTTCAATTCGCGACAATACGATACTCTGTCTGATGATCAGGTAATGTAATAATACCCTATTAAAGAACCGCTGTTTAGGACAACGGTGGGTTTGATACGATGACTGTAGTCACGCAATATGTTTTGCAAAATAAAATGAAGTTACCTGTTTAACGAATTCAAAAAGAAGTTAACCGTTTAACAAGTTCGTGTCAGATTGTTATAAAGCTTAATCGTCTTTTATTTGAATTAAGCCGCCAATCGTGGAAAAATAATCTAACCAGTCGCAATCTACATCTCAGCTATCAAAACTAGAAAACAACTTACTTCAGTGATGTTGTTCTTAGCTAACGAAATTTTTCGCTCATTGCACAAATCACTTTCGTTGAGGCTGCGCCCACTACCCCAAAATCATTCGGGTGCGTATTACATCCTTATTTGAGATATGCGGATATTATTCAGTATGTAAACAGAAGCATAAAGTTGAGTAGAGGTTTGTTTTTTAAAGAACAGAGGTTTTTAAGAAGAAAAATCTTTTGAATAAGTTTAAACGACTCTGCAAAAATAACCACAGATTCTTTTCCAGAGCAACTTCACAAAACGCAGCTAAAATGATAGCTTTCACCTCATAGTTTCACTGGTGAAATAAGATGATTACCTCTAAAGTACAGCTGAGCACATGTGAATGGAGTTGCGATTATTGTCAATTTAATCTTCTCACTATCTCTGGCTGTAAACACGTTTACAGTCATATGAAAACATACAAACAGTTTCGGCAGATATTTTTTTAGATATTGAGATAATGCGAACTAACACTACTTACGAGTGGACGATTTTAAAATTTGAAACTGGCTCAGAAATAAGTTTGCAAATACGTTTTTGATCTAGTGCTGACGAAAACGTTTTCCGCAGTAATTTAAAAATTGTTTTATGGACCAGCAATCAATATCAAGTGTTAAGTATTAAGAGCCACTATTCATCAAAGTTTTATAGCAAGGCATGTCTTTAATTAATCTAGTACTTTAACTTAAGTACAACGAAAACTTTTCCATAGTAATTTAAATTTAAAATTGTTTTATGGACAAGACACCAATGGCAAGGATTAAGAGCTACTATTCATCAAAGTTTTATAACAAGACCTGTCTTTAATCGAACGATTGTGGTGAGCAAGAGTTTCAATACCTTAATGCAGAACATGGTTTACGTATAACTTATACTTCGATAGTCTTTATGATTCTATAGAATGTCGCTCATAAAGAGCTTTGAAGCTAATTGAAATTGAAACCGATTGTAAAGCTAGCAGGTTATCATGAAGATTATCAAATAAAGCCCGTAAATTTAAAACCAGTAAGGGAGTTAAGTAAGCACCGAATTTGAGTGTGCTAAATTGATCAATCGAGTAACACAAGTGGAGAGCATAAAATTAATTAAAATTTAGATATTATGAAATTGCAAAATTGATTTTTTTATTATAACGTATAATGTGCTACTAATTTAAACTGTATTATCGTCAAGACTCAGAGAACAGAAAAAAACAGTAATGCTTATGAACTTCTGAAGTTTTGCCCTAATGTATTGTACATCTTAAAAAAATTGGAAATGTCGTTATTGTTTAATTATAAATAAATCGTATATCATTTCAACTATTCTAGCCTAATTTCTTGCTTCGGATGGTAAAACATTCGCTTCAACTTTCTGCGTAGTTGTAGAATTTATATGAGTGCGCCTGCTAAATTTTTGACCTAGCCTTTCTGATCTTATTCTGTCGTCTTCACTTAATTCCTTGAGTATGAGAACTGAAAAATTACCATAAGGAACTTGTATGTCCCTATCGTTGAAGTTCCCATCAGGACTTGTGAATCAAGTTATCATTTGAAAAATTGTGTGTCCTTTCATCATAATCCAATGTCCGTAAGCGTAGCTTAGTATGCTTTATTATTTAGAAATAACTTGAATGTTCAGGCAATGCTTTGTTTGGAGGCTATAAACTAATTTAATGTATTTTACACTAGCTACGCTCCAATTCTACATCCTCCATCCCATGGGCTGCAAAAGTTATTAGAAAATGTTTAAACATTTAGAGAACGTTTTGCCGTTGGGCATTGTAGAAATGTTCATGTTACAAGGCCTCCGGTTTGAATTTTGCAAAGTATGTGAGTGAAAATGATTTTTCCATTAGTCGATGCTTACTTCAGTGACTAGTGGTTAAACACGCGCTAATTAATTTAGATTACTCTTGCGTTGGGCGTATACGAAAGAAACATTGGCTAAGAGAATGTATTCAGAAATTGAGCCATATAGTTTATGTCACGCTTACCCCAGTCCGGAAGATCCACATGGATATAGCTGTTAAAGGTTGTTTCCACGAACGGGTTACGGTTTATCCAATTTAGTCTAGCACTTGTTCTAGTCCACTATCAAGCTTTGCATTTTCTATTGGAGAACCGGCTTGCCGTTATCGAGCATCGACATACATTAGCAAGTACAATAGACATTTCTTGGTGGTAGACCTGTACCCTCTATATAAACAGCATGGGTGTGAGTACATGAGGAACCTTTCTTACATTAACTTTTATTGCCAGAAGACATTCCTAAATATGGATATAGTCCATCTCCAGAATACGATCTATGCTCTGTTGAATTAGAAAAATTAGGCTTCATAATATCCTCGTGAGAGCAGAAGTGTAATCACCTCCTTATTGGAATAAGCGTTCCAAAAATCTTTGAAATGATCGCTTGAAGCAGTCTACAAAACGGGCTGAACTCTCCGATGATACCTAATGCCGCTGGGCAAACTTCTTGCTACGTGGAATCTGTGTGAGTCCATTTTCGATGTCTCACGCAGCACTGAGATTTCGTCTGCATGCGACTAAAAGTCGCACAGTTAAAGTCACCATCAAACCGTCACTTCGGTGCCAGCATCTTATTCTTCGTCTGTTATTATCTCTGTTCCGAATGTTGGTTGCTCTTATTACTAGCGTTTCTTAATTATTCTATCTTAACCCGTTAACTACGTGTGCGAAATATATTGTAAAAACCACAAGCACACTGCACATACCACTGTGTTTCATGAACGCATACCCTGATGTCGGATTTTATAGTTCTCCATGAAGGAAGTGCTCCTGGGATGACCAGGACTGGCTTGGATATCGGTTAAGAGAAAATAAGTAATTCAGCAGTGAAAAGCACAAGCACATCATTACTTCGAGACCTCGCCCGGAAACATGGCGACGATACCGCTTCAGATCCTGTTAATCTGCGAAGCCACCCGTCATTCCCATCCGTTGTTAAGGGCAAAAACAGTTCGCTTCGATACGGCGGCAACCGCACGACTCCGTGCCACGCAAGCCAACGTCAATATTTGCTTGTGTTCTATCAAATGGCACCCGGCTGTAAGCCACATACCAGCGACTAGGCTCACTCGCCCTAGATAAAGCAGGCGCTGTGCCAGAGCGGTAACGACTAGCTAACATGACTATTCCATAGAAGAAAGCAGACGCACGTCGCTTTCCCGTTAAAATGAGAATTAATGGCCAGCAAAACCAAGGTCTTACCAAGACATCATCTTTCGCCGAAAGGCGGAGATTTAAATAAAAGGGAAAATGGGTTTATATTGTCTGCTCGCTATAAAGAGGAAAAATAACTGCGCTGTGCATATCGCTTTTATCGTTGGCTTTTAGTCTATTGGTATAATATATTGAGACTGCTTGATTATAATTGGTAGTTTGTTAGGTACATTTTTACCAACAACATCTTAGGCTGCAGCACTAAAATTTCATAATGTTAGCTAAACAGTTCATAAAACGAGAAACATGAAAAGAAAATCATTTGTTTAAACAGTTATCCTCAAAACAAGTCCTCATCTCAAAATTGAAAATGACAGTATCAAGGAAGACGTGCCATGAATCTAGTTCAGCCAGTTTAAAGCTACTACTTGCTAGGTATCTAGCGGTTAAATGTCAAATTGGCACTAAAAACTATTTTTGGTCAAAACGCGTAAACAATAGTCCTCCAATGCAGCCGATTACTATATCAGCTTTTATAACGGTGTAGCCAATAAGTGCCATCAAAACTATCATTGGTCATTGAACTTCTACCTCAATTCCTATTGGTATTTTTAATACTAATTGCTCTACATACCCGACGATGCACTTAAGGTGAGGTAATGTTTGCTATATTGGAGGTAAGCCCATCTGCTTTCATAGCAAGCCACAACGTAAAGGTGTTGACTAGACCTTAGCACAAGTTAATGATTCGTCAACTCATGGCAAACACGTCGCGTCACAACCTCGCGTGTCAGAAGCATCGTTTTATACATATCGTTTTAGGTATAATACAAAGTAGGGCTCCAAAACCTAGTCTGTTCTGGTTCATATACGAATGTATGGCTGTTAATATGCTGAGCTTATATAAAATGTATTGAATTAAAGTACCATTCTATGTTCGAGTAGTATGGCACGATCTTCAACAAAAGATTTTGTCGGAAAATTACAGATTGCCTATATGGCTAGTATATATGCTAAAAGATATATATTTATATAGTATATGGAAGGAGAATTATCTGTTTTATGTCAATCATTTCAGGCGACCAATTTGGCATTTTATGATTTTCACCGTCATTTATTTTTGAACGTAATTTAAAACATGGGAGTTGTTTGCCGCCTTAAAATATCTATCATGCAGGAAGAAGTGTTTAACTTCTATTTCCTCATTGATGACATTTATCCGGTAAATTTGCATATAAGTGAATATCGATATCGAAACAGTTGTTCTCGTAACAAACCTCTGTATTGCGATTAACCAGCCGAGTATATAAAAATATTTAGGGAAATTCAAATGAGGTTTTAAAAAATTGCAATAATTTGAATCGCTTTAGTGCCAGGTTCTAATACTCATAGGGTCGTCATGGACAATTAGTTTGCTCAAGTTGACCCAGATCTTTGTAGTCGCAGTCAAGTCAAAACGTAAACATTGTTTTAGTTACATTCGTTTGCTTTTTAATACATACACATGCTTTACACGTAGTTTTTAGAAAACGCAGTTATTAGACGCATTGTTAGAGCGAAAAGTATAATAGTCATTTTATCTTTTAGTTCTATATTCAGATAAATATAGTGTCATTGGGACCTCAATAGAATTCGTTTCAATTTCCCTTTTTTAATATAGAACTCAATATCTATCTGGATTTGGATACTTCCTGTTTGCTATGTGCCCAGTCGTCAATATCGATGACCACCATAATAACTTATTTTGTTCTTCGAATACGTAAATCACAAAACAGTCGATTTTATTTTAAACGTATGGAGCCGCACAGGTTAGAAATACCATAAGCCAGATAATTTGACGTCTTGGCATTTCGGTTACGAGTAAAAGACTAGATAGTATTCATGACTAGGCAAGATGAGGTATCCATTAGAACTGTGCGTGTGACACGGAGAAGCCTAAATAGATGCGGTTAAGCAGATGGTCACTTAAAATTTTGACAAAAGTAAACTGATCGAAAAAATAAGAATGAATATATTTAAACGAGACCAATTTTGAGATTTATCCATCCTATTTTTATAACCAATGACACTCATTTCTAGGGTTCGTATTTTAGGCTAATCATGCAAATTTATGAATCATACAAATGTTTATGAGACCGAGAACTTCAATACCATAACGGTGTAAGACAATAAATAAGTATGATATAGCAGGAGAGTTTTTACTAAAGGAAATGCTTGTAAGAGGGCAGCCATATTACTAACCCTTCTATTAAGACGTGCAAAACAGGTGTTCCCAATGAAGTTAATACAAAAATGGTGCAAAACTAATGAAGCGAGTGGTTGATGAATGGGGAACTGGCTGAACAATAATATCGATAATATCATCAAAAAACAATGATTGACTTTTGATGGAGCGCCTACAGGACATTTCATATATCTATCATTTATAAAAAGGCAGTTACTATATATCTTTGATATACAGTAATAAATAAATAAATAAATATATATATATATATATATATATATATATTGAGCTCCCGTGCAATGTTTTGAAAATTATGCCTAGGCATGTAAAGCTCTACATCGTCAGCATAGAAATGTCCTATCGAGACGAGTACGAAACACAGTTCAATAAAAAATAAAAAGAACAGAATCGGGCTGTCTGAAGGAAGCTGACAATTGATAAAGCCGAGTGATGAGTGAGACCTTACGCATCTACGAACTGAGATCGATTGGACATAAAATAAGGATAAAATTGCAGGTGTTCTGACCAAACCATAATTATTAAGCCTCATTGAACGAAAAGATTTACTGACGGAGTCAAACAACGAGGTGCTGAGCAGTACCCTATGCACAAAGATTTCCGAAATTATAAGTTTAAAACCTAGCGCGTACACATAAATTGAAAGTTAGGAACCTGCTGAATAAGTGGGTTTAAATATGCCAGCCCTTCTTCCAGAGAAAATCAACTTGATGACAATATATCGAAAGCGGTAGGAGTCACAAATCTGAGATCATCAGAGGTTCATTCGCCGTCTATAGCGTAATTTGTATCTAATACAATAGTTCTGTTGACAATTCAGAAACACCCGACAAACGAACTACCCGACCTTCCCACATACGTATAGTCATGTATTCTACATAGTTGTTGTACATATGTATAAACTTTATTAGCGCATTTATAAGCATAATAACACAAGTTATATATTTTCATATACGTAAATAATGTTCAAATAATTTGAGGTTCAAATAATTTCGAATAAATATCAGGTTTGTGAAGAATTTGTTGATATTAAAATTGATTGTTCTTTTGAGTGAGCAAATTTTAAGGAAAATATCGTTCTAAACATGAACAAAAGTCAAATTTAATATTTCCTACACTTATATAAAATATCCCTACAACGTATTTGACTAAATCGTCGTTAATTGCACTACACTCAAGCTTATTTGTAAGTTTATTTGGTGCATTTGTGAGCGCCTTGCGATTGAAGGAGACACGTAGATGCAGGGTTCGATTCTCGCCTTTGCATATTTACATTTATGGGGTCCCCTTACGAAATTATGCAACAACCATGGACGTTAAACATTGGCTGATGATCAGCCCTAAAAATATTCAGGTTTATTTGAGTCGTTCGTCAGCATACGCTGGGTTTAACCTTTATTGCATTTCTCCGTTATTTTTGGCGAAAAATAAAACCGGTACTGCCATTTGACGATTTTCTATATCTGAAATGTATTTCTTTGATATACACATTAAACAATTGCTCTCAACTAAAAATAAACAGACCAATCACTATCTGCCCATTTTTTTTCGATTTGCAAAGTTATGAAATACCTGGTAATAATACAAACAACGACAGAAACAGGACACATCTAAAATTAACCGCAATAAACTTTACGTATCACAGTTGTCTACTAGCTCAATCAATAGACTAAAAAAATATATCCAGCTCTAAAAAAATGAATGTAGTTTTTAAAGCAGTATACCAACTGACCTATTAATTTTTGTTCGTATTGTATCAGAACATGTTCTTTAATTCACATAAATTTATAGTGTTCGACTCATGCCGTGGCATCCATTCTTGTTCACGCACACCGTTGTCCACGATTATTCACGCAGTTTACATTAAGTTTTACTTAATTTACGTTTCTTTTCAACATTTTTTTGATGACAAAATTAGAGAAGAGTAGCTTAGAAAAAGTAGAGAAGGGTCAGGCTCCGTTATTATTTATTATTTTCCGGTGCGTCTTTGCGTACGCGAAATTTCAGCAATCTACCTACTGTAACTTCAGAACTACACGTTGTTACTAGGTGAAATTCGTGTCGGCAGTGATACATATAACATCGTTGTTTCTAGCCGGTGGCAGCGCTTTGCAAATCGACCGAGAATCCGTGAGAATATCGGACTAAGTGGTCGTCTCCAAAAAATCATTTTTGAAAGCATATGCCGTTTTTTCAGTATCTCATTTGGTAAGGAATTAAATGTCGAGATTTCAAGCTCGAAAATGAACAGTTATCAAAAAATCTCTAGAGCAGTCTAAAGGTTAGACCCTGCGGACCTAGATCCTTAGGAGCACCGCACCCACCGGAGAATAATGACGAAAGGGCTGAGAATTAGAAACAAACTGCAACGATATATTTCTTGCAGAAAGGATGTACTCCTATATCTTGTATCTTTTTAACAAACTCAAAAATATATAGAGCAGGGACCAAAAGTATACGGTGTTTCTACTCTCAAGATCCCGCCAGTACGTTACAACAACTTAGTACATAGAAGAGAACAAGATTGTGAAATTATTTCAGTCCTTTAGTGCTTCAGTATATTCACAAATCTAAACCTTTGTAATTTTAGTTGTTCCAATGCATTAATGAGAAAAAACTGAAGGTACGCATTATAAAAAGACCGATTGCGTGAAAAGCTACTGCTACAGAAAATAGTGTGGGTCATGCGAACGTTGTTTGTGCACCCACAGAAAAACTATAAAAAGATAAAACCACTGTACGAATGATAATTGCCTATAATAAATAAACATCTTATAAACATTTTGTCTTTGACAGTTTGCTTGAAACAACCTACATATATTTTTTTTCATTTTATGGCTAACCTATAGTAGTAAGAACAGATTGTCGGATCGTTCTATTTGGATATACTTAAGCACTAAAGAAATACTCTTTTAATTCTCGCGTTTGTTATGGCGAAAAAGTATTACAAATAACACGTTTTCTTTATGGCGCAGTTTGCAAACAGCAAATAAAAAGGAAAGTAATGGTAGTTTTGTTGTAATGTATGGTTTAATATACTTTTTCGAATGTTCAGATTTTTTAAAAATTTGTGTATATTTAAGGAGAATACTTTTAAATAAATCAAGTTAATATCCATCTATAAGTGAGCTTTATGTTATAAATGTGAATTGTTTTGGCGACCTGTTGCAAGGTCGCCAAAAAATTTGATACATCCATATATTTCTTTATTAAAGATTAACAAACAATTATATCAAACTAAGAAAACAGACTCTTTTTCGCGTGTTTTCGCGTACCTTTATGGAAGGTTTGTTAAACAGGTTATCTGCAAGTTCCCACATAATTCAGCTCGGGCGACAGTACACTGCAGCAACCACATTCATATCAACGTACAGATAGTATGAACACATACATGAGCGGTCCTGATCACGATCAAGCCATTGACGACTTGGCTTAAATCAGTTTATAAATTTTCACTTCGTTGAAACTTTGTAGTAAAGAAATGCGCAGTTTATCTACGCATTGGTCCAGGAATGTGAAATCGAGAGAATTAACTAGCACGGAAAGTGCAAATCACGGATATTACTTTAACAAGCGGTTTGAGACGCAAAAAAAGGTACGTGTTTTGCTGTTGGTTTACTTTGCATCTCACACGCGGCCGCAGCTTACACAGCGGACCTATGTAGGATTAGTGATCATCGAGGAGCAAAAAAAGAAAGTCATTACTGCAAGGCACTAGTACGTCTGTGCTATTCCACTGAAATAGATTAGAGAATTTGAAGGCTTTTAAAGAACATATAGGGTTTAGGATGGGATGAGCACTATTGGATCAGAAAAACAACCTTCAAGAAAAGACTCCGCCGATATTGTTCACAAATGTGACATTTTTGCTGCT
Source organism: Tropilaelaps mercedesae (assembly GCA_002081605.1). NCBI lineage: Eukaryota > Metazoa > Arthropoda > Arachnida > Mesostigmata > Laelapidae > Tropilaelaps > Tropilaelaps mercedesae. The sequence goes on along the minus strand of MNPL01009575.1, from coordinate 7,021 downwards.
GACCCGCTCAGATACATTCGCTGATTAATTGTGCGATGTGGCTAATGGGCACACCGCACAATATCAAAGGAAATGTTACGATGCTTGTGAACCCCATATCATACATTATTCCATATATCTAGAATATATATATATATATACATTCATCGCAGTTAAGTAGACATTTCATTTTCGTGGCTTCAAATCTGATATTTAGGCAGGCCTGGCCTTATCGTTACGAGATGTAAAGCCATGGCTTATGAGCCGGCATAGACATTATCACACTTCCACACAAAGTGTCAATCATCTTACCGCAGTATATTTATAATATTACAAAATGTGAACTTTACGCTGCACGTGATATTACGAAGGATATTTCAATCTCGCATCAAACTTAAACTTGTAAAAATAGTTTTTTTTTAAAAAGGTAATCTTACCAAACTTTAATTACGATGCCACGAGTCATTAAGTCTATCATTTCGTATGTGTCCAGGGGCATTGAATATCTTTACTAGTTTTGATAATTAGCCCTATAGTTCCTTGAACTTAAATTCTACGATTTTTTCCTTTTTTTATTAGAACTTGAAGCACAAACGGCTTCAGAAAAGATTGCCTGAATGGCAGGCGGCCACCCATTATTTAGTCATTTTTGGCTCATTCTATCAGTCCCTAAAACATCAACATTTTCTAATGCAACGAACTTTATAATTATATATAATAATTAGAAAAATTGATATTAATATCTAATTCCTTTTTTCAGAGTATGCTCTACATCAAGAATTTAATAACAGTTTAACTTATAACCATAAAATGGGGTTACTTAAATTAATTATTTGTTTCTAAAAATGGTCGAAGTATTATGCATCGAAAAAATATAGACATATCTTTTATGCAACTAGTAAATGCCTTAGGCAAATGGCCATGAATATTGAAGCGAGACCAAACATTTTAAACAGTCTCATATGATTAGAAAAAGATATCTACTAGGGTCAGGTAATAGCAAAATTATTTACAAGCAAAAGAACTGGTTGACAGTGCGTGACACACTTAAGAAGAGCGAAGTACAGACGAAATACCTAATAAAAAGTATAGCTAATCTTATAATCCTTGTTAAGCTATCATAGCTTGGGAAAAATATTAAGGTTCCTTTCAAGCTAGATCAACCTTTTTTAACTGCTTTGACGATTTCTCTAGACGAATGGGTACCAGCCCGATGATTGCCGTCGAGATTGCAAAAGTCATCTAGAAGTCATCTACAAGCAGAAAGCCGCTCTCTCATCGTCGGTCTAAATTTTAAAATGGTTTGTGGCTTACACCCTGTCGATTTTTTGAAGTCCAACACTATTTAGTAACGCATTGTAAAGATGTTCCGAGCGACCTTTTTATGCTTAAATATGAACAGAACTCCTTGTGACTGAGATTTTTCCAATTGTTTTACTGTAAGGCTGGCATAATTTAATTTTTTTAGAATATAATTGTTTCCGATAATAATTATTTTAATATTTATGTTCTAAGTCAATTTTTAAAATGACATACAAGTACCTGTGTACAAAATATTTACTAGAGTTTGCTTTAAAGCGACACTCACATGATTGAAAAAGTGTGTTGAAGCTGTGATGTAACTATGCGCATTAGCAAATGCGTATAGTTACACAACATTTCGTCTATACTCCACCTATGTACTCTAGGGCACAGGTATAGACGAAATTCAAATATTTGGTATGCATAATACCGTAAAATTGCAAAACTGTCTTTGGCGAAACAATCTTAAACACTCTTAAAACAATCTTTGGCGAATTAGTTTTGCGATTTAATATTAATATGACTACACTTCTGCTGTACAAAATAATGTAGATGTGACAATGACCTCTTCTTTAGGTGCGAATACTGTGTAAAATTCAAAAATGTTTCAAGTGCACATTTATTCAATTTGTTAAATTTTGGACTATGCCAGAGGCCGTTTGCACATGCGCCAAAATACGCCGCTATTACAGTGAGAGTTCTGTGAAATGTTTTAATCTACATATAAACCTTTAAATTTCACATATTTATCCTATATTCTAATAATTCAAGTAACACTGATACGATTACGAGTCTAGGCGTACTGACTGAAAATCATTCCATATAGCTAAGAATAGCCAAGAGGCTTAAAATTATTTAATATACTTATAAGATACCACCAAGTATTTATAAATCAGACAATATGCCTGAAACCTCAAAAACCGGACATGTAGATGCATTAAATCGCTTGTACGGCAGCAATTATATGAGAGTACGTAATTACAAACTATGAGCAGTCCAGTCAAGCAATTCTGCTTATGTGTTGCTGAACTGGACTAACTTCTTAGCTCTACAAGAATTTTATGATGCCAGCTTAAGGGAATATATGGAGTGTATTGAATCATTTACAGCTCCTTGAATGGTATCATGTTTTGTGAACCACAATAATATTCTAAACGTACGCAGCATATCTTTTTTGACACTTCTTTTTGAGAATGAGATACACTGCGGGAGTTTTAACTACTCTACTACAAAAATCACCTATTCCAACTATTAGAAATGAATGACATTTAAACTTGATAAACACATTTTTTGGGATTCTTCTTATTTTACTGTTCTTGTTTGGAACCACTTTTCCATTATTTTGACCTAACCAAACGCTTGCTCCTCAAAGAACGTTAGTTTTTCTAGATTGTTTAGCCCTAGATTACAAGCAGTAAGATCCTCCCAGGTCACAAAATTTATTGTGATGTTGAAAAGACAGAGTGATGTTAAGGCTGATAGAACCTAGAAATTTTCTATTCTAAAAACAGTCGCCAGCGCTATTCGACATCTCTGAGTAACGTGGAGTTGATTGACCTAATATTTACTTAATAACAAACATGTATGTCGACTTTCATTGATGATGTTTTACATTTATTTGTTTAACGAAGAACGAAACGAAGGTAAGATATGTGAAGTACTGGGTATTTCTCGCGGCACAACGGCAATTACAAGTAATTGAAAAGATCCCTTTCTAGAGCTGTGCAACATTGTCGCCTACTACGCGGCTTATAGAGCATTTAATTAATAATTATTTACAATGGTTTATAGAAATATTCGGTAGTGCGTGACTACTCAATTAAAGACTAAGTGGAAACCTATAAAATTATAAACTAGAAAACCTCTTTACCCACGTTTCGCAAACGTTCCACTACTACTTGCACATACATTGAGAACAGCCGACCCCACATTATACGTTCCCCTGATGACCAACGGACTTATTTGGACAATAACCTGGGAAATCAAAATAATCTCATAAGATATTTTTAGGAAAATTAATTATAGAAAAAAATAGACATATTTAAAAAAAAATTTAGAAATATAAACTCAGCAATGATTTTTGTACTCTCTGCGGATCAAAACTGATGACCCTACGGGTAAAAATGGCCTATGTTTCACTAAGCCTTCTCGCTAATCAAATCAAGTAATTTTGAAGAAACTTGAACGTTTTATCGAAATAAACCCCTTCGAACGACCTGAGCTTAAGCTTTACCGAGCTTCAATATCAAATACGGTGAATAGAATCACCGCTCAAGCTTCTATCACTTGTATATATGCAAAATTATTCGTCATATTGAGCAGAGGCGAATTGAGCGAGGCCTTGTTTAAAATTGGTTTTAAAATGAACGCCCTACGATAACTCAGTTATCAAGCATGATTCGAAACCTAAAAGTACTGATTTTTTGTATTTTTATTTTTTTTCAAACTTATGGCGAAGTAAGCTACATAGAACTTCTAAAGAAAATAATTTGGAGTGGAATATACGAACGATCAACAAACTGTATAGGTCTTTACCTACCTGCTACTTTCCCATCGGAGGTATTAAAAAATCTAACATCCTTAAATTCTAGCAACAAATTTCTACCAATCAATAACCCTTGCTCTGCATTCAAAATCGTATTTACTGCAAAATATTTTAGCATTAGTCGTCCAAATCGAAAAACTAAGGAAATTCGATTTGGGCGACTGATGATAATATAATTTACGTAATATGCGCTTTTAAACGCAATGCAAAAGTTATTGATTGGTAGAAATTTGTTGCTTTAACGATGTTAGACTTTCAACGGTTTTAGCACTTTCAATAAGCTTAAATGTGTTTTGGTTTCATAAGGAATACTATTATATTAAAATTGTTTTACAGTCTGAGGCATTAAATTATGAGTGCAGAATGTCAGAGAATAATTTGAGAATGATCAAAAAGGGTCTGGTGTTTTTCATGTCTAAGGGATTGATTTCTACTGAGGTTTTTCCGGGACGGGCGACCTTATAAATGCAACTATTAAGGCATTTCGCGTCTCACAATGATGCGAGGCAGTCATCCCAAGCAGAGCGTTATATCTTTGTAGGTTTCGATATAATATTCATCCCAGGGGTGCTCTAGAAAAATATTATCCAGGCCCCGGAATGCAGTCTCACTCATATGCGGGCGCTTCATCCACTGCCACTAACAGACTCTCCGATCAGTCCCTTCTCACCGACGCAGAAGGGTTCGTCGGCGCTCCCGTCGATCACTCAAGATGCAAACAGGCAACCTATGAGGCAAATGCACGCTGCCACGTCAGCTGGTCATGCTCACCGGAGCGTATCAAGTTTGGCAAGACCCCCTGCGACAGTCAAGGTTTTCTTTTAAGAGTTTCCTGACATCACTACGTCGTCAAGGTCATGTTACAATTGTTCTCTTAATTTAATGGGGGCAACTTCATCAAGATCATCAAGGAAATAAACGCAGACTTCTTATGTTGGTGGCACAATTGACCATGCCATTCAGGGCTCCCATCTGAACCGACCTAGGGTACAAACGCTGTGCTAGAAACACGCTGATAAGTGCCTAGCCACTGGGAGCCTCGCGCATCAATCAGGACTATTGCATTATCAATACGCCAGTTAGGCTACTGCTCGCAGTCTCCGACGCTCCGGTGTTCCGAAGTATAAAGATTAGAGAAAAAAGATAACTGTGGATCTATCAGTCGATAAGACCACGGCCCTTACGAAAATGCTTTATACATAGCAAAACAAGTTAGTCGCCACTCAGGCGGACAGCCGTAGCCATGATCAAACGGTTGGATCGAGCATAGAAAGCCGGCCTGATTAGAGGAGCGCCCTTAGCTTAATTACCAGCTAACTACATGAACTTCTACATGAAACTGCATGAAATTCAACACATATCTATAAAACACTATCGCACCTGCGGTCAACAGTAAATCAACTAAAGAATGACAATGTACCATTCTTCAAATGAATTATGTCAACGCTTAGAAGGGCAATTAAAAAATGACCTGTCGCCTTTTACAAGATCAAAAAACGCCTAGCAGATCCTTTCTAACAAGCTTAATACTCCCAATCCACCGATACATGGACTTCTTACCTTTCAGACGTCTATAAGGTCTCCTCCTCCGCGCGACGCCTTGGCACAAGCACTTCCTATTATTCCAAGAAACTGTTGCAAATCTATTACTCCTATGGTTCTCATGTCTGAAACTTGGCTGCATGTCTCATTACAATGATCGCGAAAGGTCACTGAAATATAGTTATGATGTCTATCGTAGAGCCAGATGCAGTTATAGCTAATATAGTAATAGTTCTAATAATATGTTATATAATAATAGTTCTAGTAATAATTCTTTTTATTGAAATTTGTTTAATTTGTTTTATTAAAAGTAACTTCAGTTACAGAGCCTTTAGTCAAATGTTTCAAATGAAGTCTGAAGGAACACATTTCAGACTTTGTCCGAAATAAGATTAATCCTTCGTAGCGACATTGACTTCGCTCCGTTCTGATTGGAACATGTTCGCTCGGACCACATTATCCTATCTTCCTCAATTACCTAAATACAAGGCAATGTATTTTCTCGTAAATAAAGAGTTTGAAATCAAATTTGTTTCGAAATTATCGCAATTAGAATAATTTTATTATTGGTATTATCAGTTTCATCAAAGTTGTAACTAGTTATTATCGGGCCTTTAACGTTTTATTTTATATACAACACGATTATTACGCGCTTCCTTACATTTCTTCATCTAGTATTTTTACTTAACGTTTCTCTTGTTATCATACATCACCTATTTATTTTACAAAAAGCTTATACACCAAAAGTTATTATCTATTACAATAATAGTACCTTATTCATGTGTGCTAAAGATCCAAAAGAAGAAATTGCAACGAATTTCCCAAAGTTACGGGCGAGTTTGTTGGCTCCCTTGCCACTAGCGCCAAGACATCATCAGAATAAATACTGTCGCCATTTAGCGGTGATTTTGATGAGAAACAAAGTGACAACAGCTGATGAAGACAGGAAGTTATTTTAGCAATGTTTAGCTGCATTTATATTCTTTCTCGTGGTTTATGGTTTAGCTTTAATTTTTCTTGTTGTGAACTGTATTCGTAGCCCATATTATTTTTCCTCTAATTGACATTTATCACATGTGCGTACTTTTCGCATGGCAAGCCTCACTCATTATATATCTACACCGTTTTACGATTGGCATTTATAACAAGGTTGGAGCATCACATCGCTATTCTGTTTATTTTTTGTGTACTCATTTTTTTGATTAACCATCTTGCTTTTGTTCTTATTACACACATTTATACCCAGTCATATTTTATTAAAAACCTCCTATTGTCAATGTTATTTTCCTCATATCAATTATCATCACCGTTTGACTCTTTCAATCACTCCTATAATACATAAGCGTTCACGCGGACGAAAGAACCCTTCAGTAGAGCCTTTGTTCTCATAATCAGACCCATAATTCCTTTCCGTTGCCTTTTAATGACGCCAGTTTCCATCTTTTATCCCCCTCTGATATTTGTTGTATTCTAATATACCATCGTTTTCATTCTGGGACAGATTAAAAAACATTTTTCACTACTATTGTAGGTTCCTCAAATTATTTTTGTGACCTGTATACATCTCGTATATAGAACTAATACGATTAATAATAATAATAATAATAATAATAATAATAATAATAATAATAATAATAATAATATTAATAATAA
>MNPL01009572.1:0-12894 GCA_002081605.1 Tropilaelaps mercedesae | reverse complement strand
ATTAGTCTATTTCAGGTGGTTTTTTGCGATATCGGCAGGTGCTGCAGTCTTAGTTAACAATGCCCGAAGTCTGTTTTTAAAATCTTCCCAGGAATTATTGAATTCACGAGACAGTGTGTAAGATGCCGAGTTAGATGTCCGGTCATAAGATAGCAAATGGGTTTTTACATCAATAACCATTTGGCATATAGGGGGCGTAATGTTGAGTTTGTATCAGATGTGTTAGGTATTTACGTAGCGAAGTTAGGGGTATATATGGGTAGAATCAGTTTGCAAAAGTCCTAAAATCCTAAATACTTCTGGTCAGATAAGATGTCTTTTGGAACTTATCTTGGTCGTTGTTGTCATTTAAACTCGTATACTTTGAGTCGCTGTTGAGCCCTCACAGACGGGCTCGTGGTTTCAAAAGGCCAAAATTGTTGGCAAGAATGTTGATGCGCTTGTTTTACGCTCTCGTCGATACGAGCATGGATGGTTGACGAATTCATCTCAGGCGATTGCATGTACTTACTCAATCACATGCTGGCTGTGGATTTGTGACAGTTAGAAGCACTACAGCATTAGGTAACCAGTTATATATGTGTGCTTATCTTTGTAGATGTTTTCACGATAAAGAAAGATATGCATTTCCACTAAACGTAATAGCAATTTAAAGCCGATGTTTTGATAGTAAATAAGTTATTAGGTAAGTAATACATTGGTAGCGCGGAGTACGTTAGTACTGGGTGATGCGCGAGATCATTGTGACTGTATGAGCTGTAGAGATAGGCGTTGACCAAAAATTCACCATTTCGTCGATGTTGTGCCTTTGTATGGACTTTTTGGAATCTTCAGTAAATACTGAAAATTTACTTTGTTACCGCCTCAATAACATTCGAAACTACTGACTCAAGTATATAGCAAAGTTTAAGTTTCTTATAGTTTTGGTTTTTTTGTTGGCTAATCATTGCTAAAGGCTTTTGCTGAAGCTGCTTCTGCTCCTAAAGTCGAATGCTATGCGAGTAGAAACCTTTCGGTTTAATGGCGTCTGCTAGACGGTCACAACCTCAAGCAGACCTCGACCGGTGAAACGTTAAGTCTAGGTGAGCATTGTTGTTAGTGGACGGGAATCCCGTTCAAGCAGATTCTGGGGAACTTTGATTGTTATATGTTTGTTGTTGCTGGCAGTTATTTGGAATTAAGGTACATTTGGCCTGTTAATAAAAGAACCTTTTCTTGCGTAACTGTACCTTTGAATGCTTCCTAGTACGTTGGCGCAGACCGCACCGTTCTCGCGTATTGATTACAGGGCATGTATGCACCAATAAGATCCATAATATCTTTCTTATTCTACTCATTTATTTGTCTTAACTTGATTGCAAAATCTTATAAAATAATTTTTTTCTTCTTCAACGAATGTTATCCTATGTAAAATTAGGTAAACATTTCCAGTTTGAAAGCTAGTGCGCTGAGATTTAATAAGATAATATGAGATTGAATCAAACAACGAGGTCTACTGTAAAGAAAAGACGTGGTGACATGTAACCACTTGAAGTTGTTATTATTAGTAACTACGTCAAGCCGTGATTTATTTACGCTGCTGAATGCGTAGAATTTAAAGTATCTTAAGAACACTATACGTTAATAAATGATTTTACGCAACAAAAATGGTTTATAACCTCAAAAGATATGGATTTTTGTTTTTCAAATTGTAACATCGCATCTGGTTTCAGTGTATCTACTATGCTTCGCAAATTTGGCAATAATCCGGTGGTTATTGGAAGAAATACCGTGCTCTAGGGGGCTTCAGGGCCTGAGTATGTGACCTAGAAGAATTGAGATTCATTGGCTTGCGACTTTAAATGATTGGTACCCTGTTATATGCGGTTTGGTGAACGGAATGAGTCATCTGTGGAATTTCTAAGTTTATTATCAGATTCAGCGAAAGCTTTATTCCACTTGCATTTATTTACACTAAAATAAGTTTTTTTTTTCCTGAAGTAATGACGTAACGTATTAACCTCATTGAGGTTTACGATTGCTCTTCTGATTTACTCCTCTGAACTGGGACCCGCGCTGTGGTAGCGCCACCTGCCGGTTTCTCCACAAAGCTCGCCATGGGCGGGGCATTGCTTCTCCGAGTAGTTTGCCCTCATCACACTATGGCTACGTCAGAGTGGCCCAGAGTTGTGACGGCTAGACATCAGTAAGACTAGATATACAAAACGAGCCAATAGTACAATCATAGCGCTGGAACTACTAAGTTCTTATCATTACCGTAGGCAGATCTTTACAAGGCTAAAGCGCTTTATCGGTTCAAATAAAGTGTCAATTCAATAAAATGACACTTAGGTCTTAATTCGAAAGTTCGTACTTATCTATTCTGATTTATTATACTATAGATTCGCTTGTAAATCTAGATGCCATCGGAAAGCCGTCTAGTGATCTAAGCTCCACGATGATTCGTTTTAGCACCGCTGTTTTGCCGTGGGTCCTGTAAGCAAGGCTGGGCAGTGGGAGTGTGACATTCTTACCCTCCATTGCAGATACTTCCTGTTGCCAATGGACTGAACAACACACGGGTGAGGGTTATTCGGTGCGAGTGAATTCTCATGATCAGCATTTTAATGAAAGCGCCTGCTTTCCAGTAACCCGAGTTTCGCATAGACGTCCATTTTGCATTTCCTCCAGAGCCTGTGTGAGACTCAAAAACTCCTCGCGATTTTCCCGTAAAACCTGAAAGCTCCTTCTCTGCCTTCTGGAGGAACTTAATACACCGTTTGTCTTTGTGTGTATGTGTGTGAGACGCTGCAGTGGCGATTCAAGGTGGATGGTCCACTATCTTCGGACGCAGAATTATTTAGATCATTTAGTAGCATTCCCGTGGAGAAGCAGTGTTTCGTCTGTTGAGTGTTTTTGCCGGAATCAAGTCACGTCAACCAGATCTAAAAGCGAAATCGAAACACGAAACCCAGGAAAGGCTGCCCAACTGTTAGCTGTCGCTGGGCATCCGTATTCAACTTCAAATTCACGCCCACAATTGCTAATTCAATCTCAAGTTCAACAATTATGTTATTCGGCATGAAGACTGCTTTGGAAGTGCACGTGCACACCGATCTAAAGTCGACTAATTTGCATTTGAGTTCAGTAAATTTAGCTGGTATGAATAAACTTTAATTGAAATTGTTGTCCGGCTTGATTTATTGCTTTCCTGTCAGACACTATCAAAAGTACCGTCTGCTAGCGCGATCGCAGTCGATACGTTTTATCTAATCTGTCTCACCGATTTTTCACATATCTTCGAACAATGATACCATATTATTGTTAGTAATTATACCATAAATGGAATAATTTTCAACCCGTATTGCGTAGACTAATGTCAGTTTTAACTACAAGCAAACTATTGTGTATTCTTTAGTTATGAATACTAGGTTGACTGATATTTTTCGGATGTTTAGCCGCTATTGGACTTGATTGCACTTGCTTTTGTCGTAATTTTAATTTTCAGCAATGAAATCATTTCATCTGATGGATTTCGGGAAATTTAAGGTGTTATTTTCCATTTGTGTTCTACCGAGTCGAAAAACACGCCAAATTGAATTGCCGTGGAGACATCTAGAGTTCATGATACTTTTGACCTACATAAGTGCATGCAAGAGATAAAAAAGGCCTTTAAAGCCACTACTGGGGTACCAAACTTATTAAGTGGACTATATTGTGAGCTAATAGGAGCTAGACGGCTCTGCAAATTTTTACCAGCTTTTGTTATTCTTGACTAATTAATGACTTCAAGTCAAACTTTGATTGTGTTTTAGTTCATTTGACAGCGACGATAACTTATGGGCTGAGCCTTCTAGGCAAAGTCCAATTTCAACACGCGGTTTAAATTGCTGTTAAGATGTCAGTCAAATAAGAGAACCAATAATAATTACACTTGGCTGAAGTAGTTTAGACAGTTAAGGAGAGTAGGTAGATCACCGCTTCTATAATTCTTTACCTACTTCAGCCTTGTATACTAATAACTAATTATATTTCTAGAACTTCTTTGCTTTATTAGTATGTTCTATGTATTGGTACAACATGTTCATAACCATGTCCAATTGACATTATGTAAGCAATCTTGAACTATTATAACCGGATCGATGCTAGCTCCCGTGGCTGAACACATGTAGCTCTCCGATTATCATCAGGGCTCGATAAAAGGTCGTATTCGATGTCATATTATACCATCGCTTCCTCATATTCCATTGACACCAGTGGAATACGATTTTGACTGCTCTAATCCCCTCCGCGCAGGTATGAGGCTCCTTGGAACAAGGATCCTTACTGCCATTTCGTTAAGTCTGCGTGGACTATTTTGTTCTTAGACCAAACACCGTCGAAACGTAATCATGACAGGTAACGAATAAGTGATGTATTACTGGGTGGATCTATTCATTTGCTACCACGTTGTTCGTATACCGGAGATTTCTAAGATAGACCTCTTATACGTGCATAGCATCGTATTATGTTAGCGTAACGCGGTTTTTGTCAGTGTAGTGTGTCTTTAGCCAGATATAGTTACGACGTTCTAAACCATCACTCTTATGACTGGGCCTTTGAGCCCAAATTTCATTTTAAGTTAGACACGGAAAGCGTTACCACTTGAATAAACGCCACCGCAATTAACAATGGGTCATGAAGACTCATCAAATCACGAGATGACCCCATTGTGCGTTACTTCCGGGTGAAGTTTTACAATTTTTGTTTTCATTGTACTTAGCGTATAATATACGCCTTTCGGCAGCACCCGTCTCTGTAATCGTGCTCTGAGCATTCTATAGCTACTTCACGTTAGCACCACGTGCGACTACTCCCCTGTGCAACATGATCTTACGCCAACACATACATGTTCCAGTAGACTGGACTAAAGTTTTAAGCTGGCGGAAACTATATGCGAGCTGTGGCTCATAATCTTTTCAAAGCATGAAGCGAGGTTGACCTGTATCATATGAATTAATGACGGGCAAATAAATGCCACTAAATAGCTTCGATGAAATTTCGTTCTTGCGGCCGTCAGCACGGAGCCAGCGGCTTCCCTAGACTGGCTTGCACACTTAACAAGGTTGGGGACATTCTTGGTTACGGTTCCGTGCATCATTAAAACTGGGTTTTTGCTAGCTCGTCCTGCATTAGGTTTGTATCAGTTTTAATCGCAATGATTATTGACGCGAATGTTTTTAGAAGTTTTTCGCATTAAGTAAGACGTCGTTAGGTTAACAGCTTATGATATGCCGTGGACCAGTTCAACTGCATGCGGATATAATGTATTAAATATTTAAACTGGGCTGACGTAAGGGAAACTATAGAAGGTGGCTCGTAAATTACAATAATGTCGAGAGCCACTTCAAGCTAGAATTCAAAAATTTAAAATTAAATTTTAAATAAATTCTCGTCTTCACGACCCTAACGCTGGTTCTGTCACATATGATTCTGTATTGTCACTAAATGTCGTGTATTTTTTACTAATATATTTGTATTCTTATAATTGGTTCCATGTTGTAAACGGTAAATATAGCTGCAATTATACCATTCGTTCCCAAATATTAAAGTGACCCCGTTCCATGACAGAAGTAGACTCGTATACTGCAAATTTATGGAAGTCTGGAGTTTTAGATTCCAGCGTAGGTATTCTTTAAGAGATCCGTATTCCAGATTATGTGGGAAGTGCGCAAATTCAATGTTACGCTTTTTCTTTAGCTCAGATTATATATCGCTCGAATTACAATAAGCTCTGGGCTCTTTGAACTCTGAATTTAATTAAAGCCCCTTTAAGCGACAAGGGATTATAACTAGTTATGTTAAGGGCTTATAACTAATTATGTTTTTCTTAATCTAAGCGATGTATAAAGTATAGAAAATATTTGCAATGCTCATTCAATTCATATTAGTCAGATTCGCCGACATATCATTTAGATGGTCTTATATCACATTCGTCGTTTAGAACTTTGTATGATCCTAGGAAGAACGAAGGACAACTGGCGTTAGTCCAATGTAGCGTGAGTATCAATGTTCATTGCAAGTTCATCCCTAGATGAATTTCATGATATGATTGTGATGTGATGATTGCAGTGTTGCCGAAATAGCGTGCTTTGCCTAGACCAGAACCGTTATTTCGCTGGTAGGTGCTGCCCTGTGACTAGCCACTGTGCTTATTAATTGTCGAATTACCGAAGCCAATATTGTACTATGGCTGCTGCCGGAATAGACGTGTCCAAATTGGCCTTTCTACTTCAATACTTCGACACATCATATATTCGCACTCCTCCTGGTATGCTCAAGATCGCCCAACTTGTGAGTATCCAAGCCATTATTCCTGAGAAACGATCAAATATCCTTTGCAGAACACTACGACACATTTCATCCGAATAGGCGGTTCAAAAAATTGCTATATACAAAGTCAAAAAAAAGGATTGTTAAAATTTTCGATCGCAGTACGCATAAAGATGAAATAAATTTGAGGGATTGCTTGCTTGTGTAAACCATTTACTAATGCGGTGAGTAATGCTGTTTGTAGGTGAATGCACTCATCGGCTTTATTTGTGCAGAGATGGCCAGTGATCGGTTTGATGGAGCGTCAAATTGGTTCAGCTTTGTGGCCATGACTGGCTTTTGGGTGACGCTCCTTCTTCTCGCATTCTACATGCTGCATCTCCTGGAAAAATTGCTTTTCATTCCTTGGCCACAAGCTGTACGTATCATCTAAAATAAATGTAAATCAACAAACATATGGACTGCTTCGTATGTGCGCATCGGAGTCTTAACTATATCTTGCTTATAGTGACAAATATCCTGGTCAACTTGAATATGTTGCTCACTGCATTCAAAACAATGTATTTATTCGAAATAGTCTTTTCGATACAAAAATACAGTTTCAGTTAGGCTTTCTTAAGACACTTGTTAAAACGCAAATAAGCAAATTAGATGAAAAAATTCGAATAATCAAACCAAACGGATCGCCATTATTATGCATTGTAAATTGATATTTACGTTAAGATGCTTCGATTTATGAACGAAAGTCTATTAAGATAAGTCTATTAAGCTATGCTATTATAAGATGAAGATCTAGATCAAATATTGCTACAGTTAGGTTATTACTTGCGTTGCTGCTTACGTTGGGTTCTTAACGATTACATTGAGCGCCTGGAGGGGTCTAAAGTATTAGATTCTTTGCTCTGATACCTTCCGCTGCGATGGAGAGAGTATGCGAATACTCTCTCCGTTAATTAATTAAATATTAAAGGTATTTTACGTAGTAACCAATGCATTCTTTTTTTAGCCAATTTTTAGACATTCCTTTCTTTAAAATTTTTCTGTTGTTCATGTATTACAGCTTTCTGGTGGGTCTTTTTATATTTAATCAGTAGAACCGAAAGCCTAACCAAAGCTGATACACAGCGCATTGATTCGGTTATGAATTATTGTTGTTTTAATGCAAATTTTTCCAGGAATTGGGTTACACAGCGCTCTGGAGTGCGTTGTATTTGATTGCTGGAGTTGTCGCAGCTTTAAAGGGTGGCGAAGAGGAAGCTCTTGCAGCGGCAGCGGTAAGCAAACAAGCATAAAAACACCAAAAATAAAAATGATTTCTTTATTCACTGTTCAGATTATTGGTTACCTTATGCGTCCTCAAAATGTGTAAATGTTTACCACGATTAAACAGCTCCTACTCCTGGGATTGTAACCTAGCTGTAGGATAACAAGGGTTAAAGGGCTTCGTTATCGAATTTATGTAGCATTATGCAGATTCTACTTGTCTGCAGCTTAAAAGTCCGGGCGAGACCAAAGGTAGTTTAAATAGTTTTAAATTATATTAAGCTACTACTTCTCAATATTTGCATGAGACAAAAGCGTGTGAGAAGTGAACTAATCGTTTTTCATTACATCTGCTAGGCATTTTAAAAAAGTATTCATTTTATTTTTAATTTCACAAAAGATAGTTTATTTTCGTTAAAAAGATACTAATTGAATAAACAGCTGGCTTTCAGCGTAAAACCCTTCCGAGACTACAACAGTGTGTCTTAATGCTCATCAGGTTTCAAGCCGCACATATAATTGTATTTGTCGCAATTGTTAATTTATATATTGGCCTTTTACAGTTCTTCGGATTTGTAGGAATGCTTCTATACGGGGCAGATGCCTTCCTAAAATATAAGGCGTGGAGATCTGGTGCGGTAACACATGGCACTGGTGTGCCCCCCGGCGCCACTGAAATGGACATGGAAGTGCCTGCAGAAGAGGGCATGTCACCTACCTCAGCTAACACCAACTATCCTGCCTACTAAAATGAACTTGACACTTGAAAATCGCGTCTTTTCCAAGGTGTGGCCTCAACGTACAACTGAAGTTGCATCTAAACAATCTGATGAAAGGTACCAACGCGACTCTTTAATAAAGGGTCTCCGAGGGACGCAGGATGGATGGCCATTGAAGACAAATAATGCTACCACCGCGTAGAGGTCATCGACAAACTTGTCGAACAGTTTATGTATTACACAATCCGTATTGAGTTGAACAGTCAACGAATTTGTCGTTAGTTACAACTACACTAAAGACAGTTCGTTACGTCAAGACTGCATTTTGCCCAAAGACCTTTTATTTTCCACACCAGAATGAAGCAACTAACAATCTATAAAGAAGCGACCCAAGACGTTTTGACGGAAGAAGCGAGATAGCACTGAGTGTCTTCCATCACTTGTAATAAGTTAGATAATAAGTAAGGTAAAGGTGACCTGTCTTTATAATATGATAATAATTTACGTGATGTCAGTTGTAAATTACTTGTTATCGCTTTCCCATTATTTGTATGAACCGCACAACAACAACAATAGTGTTCAGTCGTTGCGTGTTGGAAACCTTTAATCTGATTTGACTATTCGTCTAATAAGAGGTGGTCAATTTATTTTTTTGTGAATTTTGTGAAAAGACTACGGCTTCTAGTGTTGTTATAATGCGTTGCTTATAATTCAATAACGTCTACTTCATATTCACGCCTGTCACATGCACGCTGTATCACATCATATGAAAGACTGCCCAATTTTACGACATCAATCGTAAATAGTAAATAAAACGCATACAGTAGCTGTTCTAGATGACAAGAGTAGCAATATAGAAAACTACTCTACTGATATTGCCAATTTCACTAAGCTATTATAAACTAAACTGAGAGTAAAAACGCGGAGAGCATGTCAAGTTACATATCGAGAGTATAGTAAGATAGATAATCCTAATGTGTACATATGTGTACACATGTGAATAGATACGAGCTGAGTTGAGTTCTTTTTCGGTATAATATTGCAATATTGCGGCAAGCTATGCGTGGTGGTGGAATAGGCGCGAGTATTGTCATATTTGCTAGTAGTGCTCTGTCTAATACGTATAACAACGTCAAAATCTGATTCATCGCATAAATAGCAGCACGCTCATCGATTCTTATAACTTGCGGCCGAATGCCAACATCGGATGGTGCGAGAAAAAGAATTTACACACGTTTTTGCTAGCGGACTTGTTAATATACTGCGTATTCGTGTACCAATACTATAAACGAAAACTTTCATTAACTAAGCTAGCAATCCAAAGCACTATTGAGATCATTCTGAGGCTACAATAATGAACCCGAATAATGAGCGTGAAGGGGCCAACCAGGTTATATGTACAATTCATGCACGGTCTAGTTTAAACGAAAACTACATCGACTAGATGAGACTGAGCAACGATTATTTAAAGAGTTGCATTTTAGGCATTATGTATATGTAAGTCAGTTCTTTTTATGCAAATAAATAACGTGATAAAACGCCTTATTGATTCAGCAACGGGCAGCACTATTGGCCAAAGATTTCAATGTTAGCTTTAGTAAGAGCGCTCGATTTTCTTCTGGTTGTGGGATTGGATTTGTCTAAATTTCTATGTATGTGATAAACAAAGTATGTCGCAGTGAACGGTAAGGAAGTCCTGGAACAGAACTATCTGTATGCCGTGTATCTTTGTAACATTATTATCAATAGACATTATTATCATGTGTGCCGTATTTCATAACTTTATAGAGATTAACTCTAGCGTAAATTGTTTGATGGAATTTCACCTAAAACTTCGAACCTAAAACATGGAAAGGATGAAGACCACGTATAGAGATTGGATGTAATAGTAATAGAAGGCGTACTCCATTATAAAACCATACCCGCCACCAGTGATACTCCATTACTATTTCACCACGCTGAAAAACACAACATGAACCTTGTAGTAATTAGCTTACGTTCTCTACATCAACGAACACGTGCAACAAAAATGTCTTTCGTTTGCTTCACGCAGTTATGTTAGGGAGAAATGACGGTTGCAAGTAGTTTGGGCTAAATGTCTATTTAGAGTGAAAATGGACACATAAGCCTATTATTATATAAGGAGCTGTACCTTTGCTCTCTTTATGCTTCCTTGATACGAGTTTATTATTAATATTATTATTATTTTTAAGCGTGCGATGCAAACACTGCTAATCACTGCTTTAAAATAAGCCATTAAGTCAAGAACAGTAATAACAGGGCAAGAATAAGTTTGCTCCGTTTAAACCACATTTCTAAAATATTGGATACATATAGGTGTGTAGGCGTGGGTGTGTGCGGCAGCCTTATTTACGCAATTTTAACAATGTGTTGCTAATGTACCTATAGATTTGGTGTGTGTTCAACGTTGGGTGTGTTTACTACCAGTACCGTAGTAGCCACACCTTAGTGAGATAGAACGAACGTCGTAGGCCGATAATGTGGTTGTGGTTTTGGCCAAAAGTAGCGCAACAAGAGTAGGGTTATCAGTGACCTTTATTGCATGGTGAACTTTTTCTGATCTTCAAACAGGTTTTAGTTAACCGGGTTATATAACGTATATACTCATGTTCTCTTATCATTTGGAATGCATCACAGAAAACTCCAACTGGACCTACTCCCCACCGTATTAATTAAAATGATATAGAATCTATAAAATCGCATTTTAGAATCTAAGAATATGCCTGTTCAAGGCGAGAAAGAAGTTTCAAACAAATCCTTAAGTGCACCATGGTCTTGTTTTTTTGCGCAGCGGTCCATAGCGTAGCTTACAACTATATGACGAAACAACAGGACGGTTGTAGTTTGTTGAGTGAGAGTTGGATTTGTACCGGGCTGCGATTCAATAGTACAGATGTCGTGGACTGCATATTACCAAAATGGATGGCACTACACGCTGGCAAAATTTCGCTCATGTCTGGCGCGGCAAGTTTTAACGGAATACCCCAATACATTTTAGTATGCCCATATTTATCCGAGTTCTACTGCCCGGAGTTTAAAAGTGCGTCGTTTTATCATTATGATTACTACATTAGCATTGAGTGTCTTTAACAAATAGAAAAAATGTGATTCTATGAAAGGAAAAGAAGAGGTTTTAATGAAAAAAATGTGTCAACAGAAACATTCTTGGGTGAATATGCAGCAATGTTGACAGAGCCACAGTAATCAAAATTGAATGTGATACAACTTTAATGATAAAACAACGACGTGCGTGAACTGTACATAAAAACCAAAATAATAAATTTTCTGTGTACGTATAAGTGCAATTTTTACGTTCCGATTAGTTAGTTGCTAATACGGTATAACACATTACCGTACAATTTGTATCATTTTATGTATATATCGTTTATTAACAAAGAAAAACGATTCATTCTGCTCAGTGTGAATAAAATTTCGGTTGACAACGTAATAGTGCTGGAGATTATATTACGTTCACAATGTAAAGCATGAAAAGATAATATTAATCTATATCCGTATATATAAAATAGTTCTGAGATGTTACTAGCACCTCGAAATTTACCATCTCAAAATCTGTCATTTCTGATTAGTTCAAAATTTGTTAATTTGTGTGAGAGTTAAGCACGCTAATAAAGCCTTATATTATTATTTCTTCATTATTTTTTGATCGTATTAATTTGATGAAGTATTCGTCTGTTTGGTGTTTTATTTAATTGGGTATAATTTCATTGTAACTTAAATAAAAAATATGTTGGAATGAATGTGTCTTATAGCCATGACCGTTGGTTGCATTAGATTGTGCTTTAAGCAACGTTTTAATCTATAATTAATAATTATAGTAAAAGTAAAGAAATGATTAGCGCAAAAGAAGCGATAATTAATCGTCATGGTATAAATTGCTAACTATGTATATATAATAAGGAGAACTGCAAGTCACCATAGGTAATGAGAACTAAAAAAGTAAATGAGGAACCTTAATTGAGCAAACGATGAAAATAACTAGCAATGTAACACCAGATCGGCTGCTGGTTTCTTTTCGGATAAATCAGCAGAGACACAATACGAATAACAGCAAAGGTAAAAAAATATTAGTAATAATAGCAATAATAACAACAAGGTATTACATTTGGATGATTAACTGTTGTGTGAATATGTGTATGATTAAAGTCAACGCAGGACCAGCGTTAAGGGTTAAAGCTTATTTAATTTGCCTAAATTTTTGTGGGTGCCTATACGTATATATTTGATATCGTTATGGAAGAATTAGATGAGTGAATTATGGATAAACTAAACACATATAAAGATTCTGCACCATAGGCGTACTTTGGACTACAATTTGTTACCAGTAAAAATAGTAATAGTTACGATAATATCGACGTCATCAATAATAATAGTGATAATATAATAAAATTAAATAAAAATGATAATAATAAATGGGATAGCTTTAATAATGAGCACGGCCTGAGTACCTTATACCTGAGTACGAGCAACAACGAGAACAATAGTCATTGAAATTTCGCATCGTCTTTTTATACATATATATATAAAAGGACGATGCTTAACCACAGATTATATATATATATATATATATATATATATATAT
>MNPL01009570.1:0-10828 GCA_002081605.1 Tropilaelaps mercedesae | reverse complement strand
CATATATATATATATATATATATATATATCTATATATATATATATATATTGAAGCTGCCTACGTGTCAATCACAGGGGGGGACGCGGTGAAAGCACAATCTAAGCACATCTCACGAATCGGCTCGTTAATTGATGTCAATTCCCTGGCAGAACTGTTGTAGCGATTATTTCGACTTCGCCAGCATGTATGACAATTCTTCAACGCAAATATCTAATTGAATTCATCCTTACGTCTAGCTGGACAGCTAGCATAACATAAATGCACTTCTGTCAGCATTAGGCTTAGTCTTCGTCTGAATAAAGCTGCTTTAATAAAACACATTTATTTACACTAGCTGGATATCAGTGTGCCGTGCGTCATAACGGGGCGGCTACTTACGCGACGGACGCCGTAAATCAACTGCACGTCACGTTTGCTATCCTCAGTTGGCAAAGGTCAATGTTGCTAGTTAGCCAGGCCTAATACGAATGCCTGTACCGGTTCGCCAATCGTCGAGCACTATAAGCACAACATTGGCACACGGCGTCGTCTATCGGTCAGACGCGGCGCTCGTAGGGACGTCCAACCACCTGATTCTACCTATTCGATTTTCTCGTCACAGCCTCCGGCACCCCTGCCCGCTGAATCTGTGGCGACGGCGACCTAACACGATGAGGATCGGAGAGCTTAACCAGGAAGTGTTCAGCGACGACGAACGCATTCTCTGTCGAGCGTTCTCTGATATGTTATGTACGATTGTGATGAATATCTTACACGTGACCGGTTTACGGATTGCTAATAACCTCCTAGCGAAACAGGCTTCGTTCTAGTCGGGTGAGATCAACCGCTGTGTTTGTTTCTGTGGTTGTAGATGCAAGCGCGCCATATTCGTCTGACGCTGCCGAACCGCCGTCGTTGGCGGATGTGCTGGGAGAACTATGTACGTATACTATCCAATCGTTTTTCGTTTTATCTATCTACTGATCAACTCATGATCAGGTCCGACAACACTGTCCGGACCAGCACACGGCATTCTTTCTCACACCGCCTCTTACGCTTGTGACCAGCTTTTATCTCACGAGGGTCACCTTTTCACGACACGGTTTTTAGCTCCTTTCGGCCAGTTCACCAACCGTTCACAGGGTAGCGTACGAGCTTCCAGAACGATTTTACGTAAAGCACACGCAGTGCATTTTTATTGGCCCGTATTAGAGGAGTCGTCCCGCATCCAGCTAGAATGCGCATGCAGTCTGCGGCTCGAAGGTAAGTACAAGAGATCTACTAACGCAGACGTACGGTGACGGTGCATCTCAGTGACACGCTTCGCGTGTCTATCTATCTATCGGCGATGCGTATTTTAACGCAAGTAAACTCGTTTGAAGGAGCATACAAGTGAAGTTTATTAACTAGCCCCCAATATCACGACGTTAACGCTGAAGCACCGTCTGAAGCTTTCAGTAGAGCAGCCTGATTTAGTCCATACTGTTTATTACACGCGTTAACATGCCGATTCTGCAAAAGACGAGCATTGGACACGGCGATGCTGACAGTGTAGCCGTGAGCCGAGAAGTTCTTCGAAATATAAACGGGGGTGGGTGGCTGTGGGGTGAGGGGGAGTAATTTCTCAGGCGTAGCCATAATGAAGCCGAATCTAGAAAGAGTACGAATATGACTGAAAATCGACCATTTACTGTTCACCAGCGCGACCACGGGCGCACACCGTCAACAACAGTGATTGCGCTCTAGCATATGGAGAACGGCCTCCCCCAGCAGCAAACGCCAAACACAAGCCGCGGGAGAGTTGCCAACTGTTAGTGAAGCAGAGAACGAACGGATGGACGTCTTCGATCAATCCAGCCGGTCGAGACTCCGCATCAACAAGCGTAGCCGCTCATGGCGCTCCGACGTCCACCTCACGGAGCTGCATCGCGGGACCGTTCACGCGGATGCCGAATTTCCGCTTCGTGCTGACTCGTTCTCGAGACTATCTCATTTTGTGTGTTTCGAAATCGCCTCTCGATGCGAACACTTGGATATAAGAACGCAACCAGATATTGTCGCCATCCAGGAAGACGAATAACGCCGAGACCAACTCAACGTTTCTACAATAGTCTAACCGTTACGGCCAAAACAGATATAAGGCAGAAATTTAGCCAGTGCTTATACAGCGTCGGATACGGCAGCCGGAACGCAAAAAACCAGAAGATGACGATGGTGATGATCTCAACCCGGTACTAGATAGGAGGCAGGCGCCAGCATCGACAACGCGACTACGTGCTTAGCCCTCAAGGAGCTTCCAGGGCATCATCAGGCTAGACGAAATATATGCTAGCACGGTAAACTCAGGCGAGTGAGCGATTCCTCAACACCAACCACGTTTAAGTACCTAAGTAAATATCGTATACTTTCTCACCGTTATAACTGAGCAAATCACCGCTAGTAGTGTATTAGATCTATGAAATACTTGAGACGCCCACACTGGCAGGACAGGCTAGGCGCGTAGCCTGCCTGCTCACCTAGATGACATAATACCGAATCGTTCCAAGTACAAAGGATGCGAAGTAAGGAGACGTGACCACGTAGCAATGCCAGTTCGTTTAAGGTAATACTCACAGAAACTAGACCTGCTGAATTTAGCGTAGAAGGAGCAAAAGGACGTCAGGTCGTGCTCCACCTGACGGTTGATCTGACACTTTTTTTTACCTGCGATGATCGGCAAACGTGACGGTCAAACGTTTCCAGTTGAGACATGCACGCGAGCCGACCTCGCGAATCCATTCGACACACAACTGGATGAATATGCGTATGCGTTATACGCTGCTTACTAGTCGATTGTTCTGTCAGAAATACAAAACGAGCTATCAGAAATATAGCGAGCGGATTGTTGTCAGTTGCCTGGCAAAGCGTATCAACCATATTCTGTGTGAATGACATTGAACCGCCCACTGGATAGGTGATGCTTTAGTCAACTACTTGCAAAAGTGACACGAGGGCAGGTAATAGTCTATTACAGATTAGGATATTACGGTTAGAGGACACAGTCACTCAGAAATATCTATTTACTACGTTTATATACCACGCGTACGTAAGTGACGCGCGTGATCGGAACACCTCGTAAACTCCGTCACGACAAGCGAGCTCACTAAAGAGCAATAGATACGCTGTAGCAGCATCTGCAACAAGAAAATGAAAAAACAAAAATTAAACAGATACAATAAAACCAAGATTGTAAAGGCAGACAACAAAAACAAGCACAACAACAAGTAATAAAAAAAATAAAAAAATGAAACACTTAAGTCGTTAAAGGCCCAGTGGATATGTCACCTTGCCGAATTGTAACGCAACGGACTAACTACATCACTAGCAGACGACGAACTCAACGGTTAAATCGCCGAAACGCAAAACCGTTGTGCGGTTCTACTCCCGCTACGATCAAATAGGGAAGTCGATACGCACAGTCGATACGTCGACACGATTACCCATCATATCACACAGCCCCATCAGCGTAGTGATCAGGAAAAACAAAGAAACAAGTTTCAAGCAAACCGTTTAGCCAACTGTAAAGCAACATAACACAATGACGAACACAAACGCTCAAATGAACACTGACCGACAGATGACCGTACGATTTCGTCCTCAAGGTAGAGTTAGTATTGATCCCCTCCGCCTGATACCCGTGTACCCTCTACCCATGAGAAGTCTTCAACTCTATTGAAGACCCTTCACGCCTGCCCTCAATCCTCAACCAAATGTCCTTGCAACGTCTCTGCCCGTTTTCTTGTGTCAATTCTTAGTCAACTAGGTAATGAAATTAACGTGGATTATAACTGAAAACTCAGCACAGCGCAACCTAGTATTAGCTTTAATAGGGCCTGTTTCTAATCCATATGAGATAGAGTAGATATATGCATATATCTACCTCTATATATACTACTACTACTACTACTATACATAGTGAGTGAGGTGAAGACGATAAGCGATCTTATCGTAGGTATTTGTACCACGTAGGTGGTATTAGACTCTGTAGGTGCAACTGCGCTATCGATGCATATCTTCGTTGACAATGACCCTCAAATGTTTGCTAAAAAGAAAGTACAATAACAGACAGACATTCGGACGAAACGCTGTGAAGGATTTACCCGTTCAAGTTCTGAGAAAAGACGCAGGGCAGATTTTGAATTTCACTTGCATAAAGAGTCAATACTAGATGCTTGTACAGGACGACATTGTATCGCTGCTTATTTAGTACGTCATCAGACGAATGTAGTAATGCTGCCGAGAAATGAATTTACAAATAACAATGATACGCAGACTCCCTGGAATAATGTCATGTTTAAAAACATAAATAAAAATGATAACATTAAAAGCTATTAAATATCTAATACAATAACCCTAATCCAATACTTGCTAAACATACAGGATGCTTAGTTCAGGATACAACGCAAAAGTTCATGGAAAGTAACAGTTAGCCGTACGAAGATAGTCAGCATGCTTTCGTTAGATGCTCGACGGATGTGATTCAACTAATTAGTGAGCGGACGTAGTTATTAGATGAAAGTGTAAGCACATTGCTGCTTCAATTCATTCAAAACGCCTCCGACAAAAAAAGCGATTTACCCTCGTTAGAGTCCGCATAGCTAAGTAGTTGTTATGTGTAGCTAAACGTAGACTAGCCAACATCGGCCATACTGGGATTGCCTTCTGGAAAGCGAGGTCACTCACGCTTGGAAAGGGCAAAACTCAGGCGTCGATGGTGTCGAAATCACCGATAGAATGCGCCGCCTAATTGACTAAAGATCTGGTGAAGCGTAAGGACGACACGACGTTAAAGTACCAAGTGTAATGGAATTTATATATAATGTGGTAGCGAGAGCGTATCGGATGGATGGATGAGTGTCTGTACTAGGAAGAACGAACAGAAAAGAACGTAAATAGAGCCGGACAAACGGTTCTTGCCTTGCAAGCCGTGTGACTTTTTGCCATTGGCCTATTCGAAACGCCGTTTCAGCGTATTAACGCCACTGTACGATTGATATCCAGTAAAGGCCCATGCTCTTAGGCATCGTCACGTCAATTCTCCTTATCATAGGCCCGAGCAATGCACAAAGAAATAAGTGTTCGATGACGTGACGACGACAACATCACTTTAGAGTTGTTCGTCAGCACAATTGATAGCGATGGGCTAAATACCACATCACCTTTCGTGATTATAGACAAACGCGAAAGAATTGATTTGGACGGTATTATAAAATGGCCGTTAGAAGGACACAGAATATGATGGATCCAGCCTGGCTTAAAGGACTAACAAGAGAGAAAGAGAGAGAGAGAGAGAGGAAAATATATTGATCTTAAATAACGAGATAACAATATTACTACTAATAATAGGGATGATGCGAACATAGACGAAAAACACAATAAGTAAAAAAACAATAATATACATAAGGAACTAGTCGCATAGGGACTGTAGCAGATGAGGCAACCTAGTTGACAACAACAACAACAACAAACAAATAACTAAGCAGTTGTTCTGTTCAGCAACAATAACAAGATGGCGGACACGACATAACCGATCTGAATAAATATCAACGTTATGTTATTTTGCCTTTACACAAAATACGACATGGAATGTTTCTTCTTTTCACCTGCTGTGTTTTCTTGGCACGTACATTTCTCCACGTAGAGCTTACCGTAAATCTAACGTAGCCGCTTAATCCTGCATATAGATATATGTTGAGATATGGGTGTGAAGGTGAATGATTTATGTATGTGTTGGAAGTGCAATTGACGAAGATTATAAACCCTCCCCACAGTTCTTACAAATCGTTATTGTCAAATGACTTATCCTTACCTTATGATACCTCAGTAGTGCGTTATCAGCTCACCTCTATTGGCCGAATTTTGTTGCGTCGCTATATAATAAACATACAATGTTCCTTTCGCCGACAGATTAATACAACGGGAACACGTTCCTTCCGCTTAGATCAAAAGGAAAGCCCGAAGAAATTTTATTGGCTGAAAAGCTTATTGAATACAAGGAGATATACGGCCACTGCGTCGGGTGGTAACATAAAAAAAATCACGATTCGCAGATGTTATTCCCACACTCGCACTTTTTGCCTAGTGAACATTCTCTCGTCTCACACTGGGAAAGCATTGAAGCAAGCGCCCTTAGTAACACCTTTGAGTGACGTATCGGGTCTCATTTAAATATCCGAATCGAAAATTTGTTTCATTTTGTCCATTTCGCTCTTTATTTATAGACAAGCATCGTAGTGTCTCTATGGGTGAGCGAGTGTAGTTGGACGATAAACCGCGGCATACTCTCGGTAGAACCTGACGAATGAAAATGTTTTTTTTCTTCTTAGAGCGAAACGGCTGACGAAAGACGAAGAGTTCAGTTCCGAGCGTATGAGAAATCTGGTACTCTGGCTGAACGCCGTCTTCTCGGCTCGGCAGCTCGACTAACTTGTAATGACTTGGTAAAGTCCTGCATCCGGTTGTAGTTTGTAGCTGTAGTTCATTATAGCATTCGTAGTGCATACGTCGTAGCAGACCTAGCGTGTGGCCGTGCCAGCAACGATTCGCGCTTGATCGAGCGACGGGTTTTCCATGATATTGTTCATGAATCTATTGCCAGCATCGTTTATTCCTCACACTCGGCCTTGGTTCATCGGTCACGAACTCGAGACTGAATCGCAACCTAGCGGATTGACCTACAGACGAACAAACGTGAATGACAACTATGGCCTTAAAAGGCGTGCAGGCTTGAGTAGACTGGCTAGGCCACCCGAAAGTGTGATCGTTGTTTTTGCGTCGGTTCGAAGGACCAAACATCCCGCTAGGTTGAATGGCCGTGGGCCGGTGCGTGGAATATACTAGGTCTCCTTCCCTGCTGATATGAGGAACGCGAGTCGACTGATAATGAGTTTAGTCGTGAACGCCAATGTTACTAAATTAAAGTGCTCTATCCCGGCGCTTGCCAACATCCGCTTGTAATGCACGCAGGCACCGGCATATATAATAACCATAATATACTATGTGTGTAGGTAGAGAGGAAGTAATACCTATAGATATGAGACAACTACATCCTCCAGTGACTGCAGACGTCTGTGCCTATGACTCTTAACGAACGACTGGTGAACGACGGTCCTTAAGGATCCACCGAATCCTGAGTTACCACTGACCTGCCTGATGATAATGGCATTGCTCTGCAACCCGGCAGCCATGATCTCCTCAACTTAGTTACCGGCCTCCTCGACCTGACCCAGCGCTTCGAATGTACTCTGCCCGCCCTCACCACCGCTGAACATTGTGTGAAGGCATTTCCCAAACTGAACCGCCCCTTTGCTATAACTGCGCGATCCCGTTCTGTGGGGCCATTTCCCTCCTGCTTCGCGCCCCGACCGCTGAAGATACGAAAGAAAACGCAGACAGCCAGCCAGCCAGCCACCCCCCATCCAGCGGCTCGTTTACCCTTCGTTAGTTTGCGTGAGCGCTCAGCCTTCATCCGCCATCGACACTGACTGAAACCAACTCACCGCTGCTGGCCGCGTTTGTTTTGCCTTCTAATCCTTCATCTATGTGCCATTAGTTAGGGTCGATGAGGTCGCTAATAGCGTTCTTTGCTGACTTGTTGTTCTCAGACTACGACCAATCATGTGCTGCTGCAAACTAGAGACAACGGAGTCGCTTTGACTTCATAATGCGCTCAACTCATCATGCTAGCTTGTCAAAGGCGCGTATCTAATCTAGCAACCATTCTAGAGATAAGTCGGCCCATTCGCTTGATGCTACCTTCGAGCCAAAAAAACGTACACCTTTCGACCCTTCTCTCTCTCTTCCCTCTTTCCTAACCCGTTTACACAGCGCTGCACCTTGAAGCAAGCTTGCTAACTATCTAATAGTGTGACGCAAGGCTCATGTTACCTTTGATTAAGCCCCTGTTAATTTCAACATTCTACTGACTCCGCTAACGCCTCAGCGTGGAAAACAGCGAATCCCGTTGCCCTTATATATCTACATAGTAAAAATACTCCCCACACTTTCCCTTTAGATAGCTGTCAGACACCCGTAAAACAGCAGCCAGCGACTTCGTTTGACTGCCAACACCGCTGTCACCTCACTGTCCTTGCCCTTATCCTCCATTCATGAAACAGCGGCATTAATTGTTGCACGTCCGTCATAAACGAACTTCGTTTCCAACCGCTCGCTGTTCATAACCCATCGTTCAGACCACAGCCTATCTTGCCTTTTCAGCTGCACTGCGTTACTGTCCTTTCGCTGTCCTCTTCTCGTGACCCTCCAAACTCCTTCAACAATTATCGCGTATGTGCATTTATACGAAGCCACCTAGACCCGCCACCTCAATGCTACTTCGTACAGTCGCTTCGGTTCCTTTGGCCTTATCGAGCGTCTAGCCGCTCTCTCACTTGACCTCTCTATTTGCTCTCATCGCCCTTCTGCATTTTCTTCATCTACTTCTGCTCTCCCTATGCTGCTTCTGTCGATCCGCGAATCTCAATCCTTGCCTTTGCTTCAGCGTTCGGGTAGCGGTGGTTCGGAGGCCGGTCGAACTGATGAGGAGCTGAGCGACGTTCAGGTCCGTCTGGCGAATCGCGGCAACGCAACGTCGTCAGACCATCTGTTGCTGCGTGGCGAGGCGAACGCGACGCCCAATGCGCCCAGCGTTCCGTCGTCCGGCAACGCGGGCGGCGGAGGCGGCGGCACCAGCCAACGGTCCAGCCTCAACCAGCCCCTGCCGGCGCCCACGGTCGTAGCTACGATGAGCTCGAGTCCATCGGGTGTCACCACAGCTGTCGTCAACATCAGCCCAAGTGGAGAGGCCGAACAGGCACATACGGCTGATGACCAGGTGTCCGTTCGCATTTCCAGTCTGTGATGCTAAACATAACAATGAAAATAGTCGTAGTGATGCTAACGATGATGTCTGATTCATGTAAGAGAGAAAGAAAATCCGAAAAAAACAAAAAAGAAACTGTTACGCTCCGTGCACCATTGCACCATGAACGATGTGACAAAACGAAACGGACTAAGAGTATGATTAAGGGACATCGTGCGAACTACATTCGTCGTCGCCAACGACAACGCTTCCGCTACGAGGACAGAGGACCCTGCTCGCATCAGGCGTTCCGACCAGCTACGCCCCTAGAATCGGGTGCTCTGTAGCGCATCATATCTGTCTCATACGTCTAAATGCGTATGCGACTGTGAGCAGCTGTTTCGGTGGGCGGCGTCGCCAGATTGCGTCTCACGCTGAAGTTCTTCATAGTTGCAGGCGCGTCTCTGCAGTGGTCCTGGCGCGCCTTAAACGGCCAATGACGTCGACACCGACGGAAATAACGAATACGGCCACCGTCTGCAAGAAACACAATCGGTTCGACGAAAACACACTCCCCACCCAAATCTTCTCCAAGAGATGCGAACCAGCCGCCGCCAGAGTTGAGTGAACATCGGAACCTAATTCATGATGAGAGAAAGCTAACCTACAACTACTACTACTACTACTACTAGTACTACTACTACTACTGCTGCTACTAGAGTGTCAGAAAAAACCAATGTAGCTACCGACGAAACTCATTGCCAGAAAAACAAAACGCAAAGGACATATGCAACAGCTACGCTACGACTGTGGCCGAAGAGATGAAGACGCCAGCGAATATCAGAAGCATCGAAGGAACAGTTCTATGTCAACATCATCCGATTGGTGGGCATTCTTAAATAGCCCCTCCCGTTTGGTCCCTGGAGTGCGTCGATGAACATCTCGAACATCTCGGCGGGATATAAGGAAAACTCGGCACAACTACGCAGAAGAATAGCCGGCCCGTGCCGTTGGCAACTCGCGAACGGGCCGGCGGTCAACAGATACATCTGCCTACTTAAACACCTAAGCCAATATCAATTCTTGAAGGTCGCACCCAAAGCGTCAAACCGACAACCACCGCCCAGTGGACAGATTCTCATATCATTTACAAAAAACGTTCGTAGGCAACGTTGACGCCACAGCTACCCATACGAGCACCGAAAAGAAACTAACCCATTCGGGATCAGTTTCTCTACGATGCCGCGTCTTCAGGACGAAAAACATGTGAATTATCCGTTACACACGCTCACACACACACACACACACACACATGAAATGGTCGTGTATTGAGAAATATAACACATCCAAGAAACGATTGTCCTCAACCTGAATATGACACGATGAGGGCTCCTTTTACGATGTTCATGGCTATCAGGCAGCTGATGGCTGCGTCTACAACGGCGTCGTCGATGGTTAACGCTAGATGATATGGCTGATCAGTAATATCAGATGACGAAGTAGTGTGATGCTAGATAAGTGATTGATGATGGAGCATGAGCAGCAGCAATAGGTAGTTGCTGCTAAACCCAACGATAAATAACCTCTCATCTAGGTGCATATGTGTGTAGGACAACGGATTGGCGGTCAAATGAGCTGAATCAGATCACTCAGTGTTGTTGGCATGGCCATGAGTCTGGTCATCCATACATCATCATACACTAAGTACTGTCGTTGCGAATGCATTTCAATTGTGATGTTGTCATGGTCGTGTGAAATTTTGCGGCAGACTGCACTCGTCGAGGTGAGTTTGGAACGCTGTGCGCGAAGGCGAATACCCCGCAGCGGCGCTTACATGATCCGTTTATCGACATGATGAATTCCTGAACTGTCATGGCGGCGATTTAATCACCGAAAGACGAAGACTGGCGTTTACGTCTGGGAGAACGCAGTGCGAGAATACGCTTAGAGGGAAACCATATACATACATACATACATATATATATATATATATATATATATATATATAT
>MNPL01009564.1:0-10263 GCA_002081605.1 Tropilaelaps mercedesae | reverse complement strand
CTGCTGTGGCTGCTGTGGCTGCTGTGGCTGCTGCTGTGGCTGCTGTGGCTGCTGTGGCTGCTGCTGCTGTGGCTGCTGTGGCTGCTGCTGTGGCTGCTGCTGCTGTGCGGCCACGCACTCGTGACGGGGTCCGTAACATTGAGACGGCCTAAGGGGGATGGTGCAATACTCCGGACATAAAGACAACGCGACATGTAGAGCGCAACGACGGGACAAGCGGGTGAAATGCCCGAATGCGATTGAGTGCAACGAACGTCCAATCTGAAGAAGCGATTTAGTCGTCGAGTCCTCGACATCGAGCACTCTACGTCCGCCTGGTTTGGGCGACACTCACTCCGACGAATGAGTGCTTCTCGAAGAGACACAGCCCCGTCGCGGATTTTCGAAGATGACAATAAAATAGCAATGGCCGTACAGAGAATTGAACGTTTCCCTGGCCAGAGAGACGATGCGGGATACCGAAAATTGACAAGGATGCGCTTTTTCCCTAATTCTCTCGGGTCCGCTCACGCATCCTTAAACAAAGTGGAAATAATGACGTCAGGCTTAGCGGACTAGGTTATCCATTCTTCTTTCTCTCGTTAGTTCTCCTTTTCTTGTATTTCTTTTTGAAATTGAGCCGCTGCGCTTGACACGTCGATCAGCCGCAGCAGGAGCAAGCGAAATAGGTCACTCCGATAGGTGAACTCGCCACCAAAACCAGACGAGAAAGGACGAGAAAACGTACACAGGTCGAATGGAAGTATCGTGTGCTTTTCGGAGTCACTGTCACCAGCGTTCTTCGTCGGTGTGCTGATTTCTTGTCGGTTCTGCGACGAACGCGGTCCACTGTAGCAACACTGTCGTCCACTGGCGGGTACGTTCACCGGCGGCAGACGCGTCTTTTTTGCTTGACACGCCTCCGATTCGTTCGTTCGTTCGTCCGCGGCTGTGTATGCCCATTTGCTCGGTCTACGGCAATGCCATCTGGGACGAGATGGGCGCACGCTCGCATTGCGTTGTGTACATTGACGACGTCAACGACGACTGCATAGAACAGAATCCACTTGGGCGTGCGTCGAGCGTCACGGGAAATTGCATCGCTACTGCTGCCAGTGTCAGTTCGCCGGCCTTGTGAGTCGCAGCCATTACGTGGGCGCCGTATGGCGGCAGTCCGATGAAACACGTCAAAGAAGCATTGTTGAGTCTGTTGCCGCTGACATAGCCTCGACATGGCGCACTCTTTAGCTTCTTCGGCAGTATTCTCTTTGTCACGTCGTCCAAGGGGGAAAAAGAAGTGGGGCTGGGGCAATGGGGAGATAGTGCCGTCGACTCACAACAAAGAACTGATTTTGATGGACCGACAAGAATTGCCTTTCGCGTCATCCACATATACGAGCCCACGGCTCGTCGGCTTTTTCTGCGCGCTTACTTAGGCCCCCCTTTGGGTCTGCCTTTGCGAAGGTCCAGTCCCCCCGCAGGTTCTACTCCTTTTGACGTAACCTCGTCTGCCACGTCCCCGAATATCGTTCGATGTTCGCCCATCATAGAGGCTTTCGACTATTTGTGGTTGCGCCTACTCGACGTGCAGGCACACAAAACCTACTTACGGTACATTGTGTCCAACGAAGAAACACGAAACAACCGCAATGGATCTACGGTTCACGCGGTCTTCTGCCGGCAATATGGCCTAAAATATTCGTTTGCGAAGATCCGAACTGAGCGCCAGATTAGTGCTGATGTTGTTGTGTTAATATTTCACACACACACACACACACACACACGCAGTGATGGAGTCAAAGGTCGATCATAAGCGAAAAACAACAATAATATTTGACATCCTTCTGGAAAAACTCGGCTAGACTAGTATAAGCACCGATTCAGTGTTAATCATCATCCCTTTCGAGCGTAACTAGAAGCTGTAAACTAGGATTTCTGTGTACGGAGCATGCAAATGGGTCACAAATCGACGACTGGTCGTCTACGTCAGCGATAAATACTCTATGAAGGGTCCTAATGAGCGCAACGTGTCATCCTAGTGCATACTAATCTTGTTGATAAGAAAGTTGCCGCGTCTATCTATCTCTCTCTCTCTCTCTCTCTCGCTCGAATGCGGACAGTTTAGCCTCGTCGACAAAATAGTATCACAACCGCCCTGCGTTGGTCTCAACAAACCCCGTTGGGTCACGTTTCTCGAATTGTGGACCTGTACCCAACATGTGCCGTCTCTGTCCGACAGGCAGGAAGGAATGCCACAAAAGCCCATATAGAGGCTTTTGATAGTGGTTCAGCATTAATCTGGGCTCGTGTGAAATTTCGCTGTTCGAATAGGTAGAATGTGATGCCCTCTCACACAACTGGGAGCAGGGAAAAAACGAAAACCTACGCAGTTTTCGACTGAGCGTCGCCGCTGATCGGTCGCGACTGATATTGACACAGAGTCGCCATCTGTGATGGTTTTTCAGGAACGTTTAAAGGTTACTGCTACCATTGCTAGATCCGTTCCGAATGTTTGGAGTCGCTTACGTCGACCGCATGACGAATAGGTCGGCATCCTCTTTCATCCGGAAGAGTCACTCACACACGCACGCATGCAGGCATGCACGCACGCACGCATGCACGCACACAGACAAAGATAAATAATAGCCTTACAGCCCAGCTAGCTACTGTTGACCGTCGTGTAGTGTAAATTCTCGTCGTGTCGCAAGTTGTAATTGTCGCCATTAAGCCGAATCGTACATCGTCCCTCGCTCTCTGCGCTATTTCAGCACCATGC
Organism: Tropilaelaps mercedesae; assembly: GCA_002081605.1. Classification (NCBI taxonomy): domain Eukaryota; kingdom Metazoa; phylum Arthropoda; class Arachnida; order Mesostigmata; family Laelapidae; genus Tropilaelaps; species Tropilaelaps mercedesae. The sequence goes on along the minus strand of MNPL01009564.1, from coordinate 7,508 downwards.
GGGTTCCGTCAAATAAAATGGGTGATGTCTCGTAGAATTGGACGGTTAGTTGTCCCGCATTGTCACTCGGAAAAGCGTTTATCTTCTAAAAACGTTCTCCCTTCTCCAAACAATCTGTGCAATATTTGTGCGTTCACAGCTGTGGACTACCTCATGGTTGTGTGTGCGTGTCGCGTAATATTTTCGCTCTGTTTTTTTGTTTATTTTTATGATTTTCTATGGCGCACAGGCCGTTTAGTGACACTTCGAGAGGGTCGTCTGGGACAGCGGGTTGGCTATCCAAAACAATAGCTTAGTCAGCGATGGCACTATATAAGAAGAACAAAAAAACACGGAATTAACCAGCGGAACCTGAAAAGCGCGGTGTTTACCGCTATTGGTCTATTCTGCTGACGCAGCCCTTTATCGTCGCTTCTTTTTCGGCCGGCGCGTTTCGGTCATCTGCGTCGGGTGTCGGAACCCGTTCATGTCTGGCGGCGGCAGCCGTCGCTGCCTGTGAGACAACGGGACTCAATAGAGCGACAAAGAGATGCGTATTACGCGTTACGCAGGCATCACGTAACGGGCGTCACCCGACCTCGCTTGGCTGGAATTCGCTGTGAGGTGTGTGAGGTGCATTTCGCGCGAAACACAAGACGGGTGCGCTGTTTTCAGCCGGTTCGTTCGGTCGGAGCCAGAACCTCTTCACCATCGTCAGTCAGTCAGTGCCATTGTCTGGCAGCCCGAGCTGAACAACTACAGAAAAAGCGACGAAGCAGACGAACAAAGAGGCAACGACCAGTGGACGACGAACTTACACCAGAAGATAATAATAAAGAAATCCACGTTAAACGGAAAGAAAATGACGATTCCGATAGTGATGATGATAGCGGCGCCGCTGTGGCCATGGTGGCGGTGGCACAAGGCAGAGGACGACGAAAAGGTCGTGCAACAAACGAAAAACGAAGCCGAAGTGAAGCGCAGAAGATGATGATGCTGATGCCATCGAGACATGAAGAGCCAAGCAATGCGAAAAAGTTGTACACTATGCACACGGTGAAGAGCACAAGTCCAGTGCGGCAGAAGTTGTAACAGAAGACGTCTTTGTAGCTCAACGGTAGTGATGGCGAAGGAGGTACACAAGGGGACGGAAGAAAGTCGTAGGGCAGTAGATGACTATATGATGGGAGTTGATGCGTTGACCAATAACTTCTACGCGTCTCTGATGCAAAAAGCACTTTGCTGGAGTTTGTATACGTTGTGACGTACTATTTTCTGATTACCGTCATCTAGACGAAGACGTGAATTCTTCGACATGCTCTATTGAATACCCTGCAACAGTGATGCTCGAAGAACATCGAGACCCTATCATAACGATGAGGAAGATCCACGTGAAGACATACATAAATTGTACGTTTGGGAGGATTAGGACTGGTTCATGCGTTTGGCTTTTAAGAAACAACGTCAAATGTCTCGTTTCGTAGCTTGGTCGGCAAGTGTCTGAATCAAACTCGGCGGATTTAATTCTTCAGACGTACCTTGGTGACATCGACTCCGCGTGAAGGTTTTATTTCAGTCTCTAAGTTCTGATTCTTTCCAGCTCAATTTCACGACTGCTATCTCGGTGACTGTTGACACTTTCAAAGGCGAAGAGATATTTGTATATGTATGCCTGACCGTATGGATAACCAGCCCTGAACCCCATATCCATCACCTTCTCTGAGCGGTGCTGTGCGATCAGGAGTCTGCTGTGAGAAAGGTATATAGACAAGGGCCGTACCTTTGGGAAGAAGTAGCTCTGTGATTTAGCATCGCCGACAAGTACGGTACGTTTGAGCTACAGCAGGAAACCGCCGGCATGCAGCAAAGATTAGCAAATCTCTCGTCGTGAATGTACAATTCCTTTATGGCAAATTCATACGCACCATTATATTTATGCTGACATTTTCGTGCCATGACGGCAGCCGTTGTTGTCTTACTGGCTTTAGAATGACAACTACCCTGTGACAGGCGAATCTTGAGCATGCAAACTGGAACAAGGCATGGAATATTATACGATACTATGTTTATTTCGGATAGCCGCCGCCGCCACCACCATCTTCAGCGTGTCCTGAAGTGCCGTGTTCTTGCCTCCCTACCTGCCTGCGGCATGAAACTACGATAAGTTATCTACAAGCATTCTGGTGACTTCCAAAGTTGTGTCTCAACTCCGGAAGTAAGTTCAACCCACAAACAAGCTTGATATGGGAAATAAATATCTGTGAAACAATATATTCACTATTTTCAGCATTATTGTTACAGTGACTGATCTCATTAGCTAGAGAATTAGGCTGATATATCCTCGTAGTTGTGACATTCGTATTGTCGATAAATGGTGGTCATGTCAATATAGTTGTTACAGTTACTGCTACTATTCTTGTCATTAGAACTTTCATAAATTGTCCTGCCAAACATTTTGTCCTCTTGCTAGGCAAGGGTCAGCTGAGAATGTCGACGACGGCAACAACGACGGACCCTAATTTGTCGTATCCGAGTCTCTTCAGATTGTACAAATGCATGGCTTTTTCTCCCTTAACATGGGTTTGGCTTATCGGGCGTTCGACTCTGAGTTTTGTTGTACTCTTCCTGGTATCCGAGTTGTCCTCTCTCTCTCTCTCTCGTATCCCTTGCCTTTTAGTGCCAAAATAGCTGACCAGTAGATCCTTCATGCAGCCATTATTTCAATTTTTTTGAATTGCCAGCATCTCCATAATGCGCGAGTTTCAAGCAAGTCGAGAAAGCAGTTCCTCTGAACCGCTATTCCGGGCGTCACGATCGTATGTACAATGATGTGGATTAGCTAATGGTTTAATTTTATAGAATACATCGACAATATGTTAGGTCGTTTGAATGGTCTGTGTTATTTATTGCACATGGAAAAACTGCAAGATCATCTGCCCGATCAGAAGTATGCCACGGTTTGCTGCGGTAGCAGTATCTAGATTTACGTTGGCAATTCCGTTGTTCGTTGTCGGTTGGTGGTTCCGAGAAAATTACATGTGTTTGTCGTCGTCAAAGAGAACGGTAAATCTTCTCTCAGAAAGTTTAGATTTTCCAATTATGTTCAACAGACCCCGAAACGATCGACGTGCTGGTTGCTGGATTGGGGCACAAACGCGCTACGCCACTTACCTGGATGAACTATAATTACGACTCGATCTTCAGATGTTACCAGTTGGACATAGAACATGTCGCATAAAATACGCTTACTGCCAAAATTAGAGCTAAGCTTACACCGCAAGCATTGTCTAAGTTGAGTCTAAATGTGTTCTTCTCAAGAGCACAAAAACGACCTTAACCAAAACAAAAATCAAGCAGCGACGCTAGAAGAACTCGAAGCCTCAAACGACGGCACAGAGTTGCCACGGACGGCGAAAACGGACGCTATCCGCTATTACGCACAGCATTCGACTCGATTGTTCAGCGTCTAGAATCCCTTTCTGACTTCATTTCTTCGTGGGCGCTGTCGACCGAGTCTCCAGTCGCCGGTAGGCTTTACACTTCCCGTTGAGCGTCGTTTATTTCCTCATCAAGTGCGTCCTTTCGTTACTTGTCGCTCTACTGATGTCTTTACCACCGCTGCCCCAAGTGTCGTTCTCCAATACGCTGCTCGATAAGTTCTAACTTTCTCGTTGTTGAACCCGCCATGTACTCGCATGGCCATCGGTCTGTCACCCCCGGCAGCTACAATTACAGCGCCGCAACCGCGGCGTTGACATCAGCCTGCGTGAACGTTTCGCGCTCGACACTTCGTTGTCCTCGAATGTCCATATTCATGTTGTTTTTCCGTTGCGGTTATTTCCATTGGGCTGCTGCTGCTGTTGTCGTTGGCTGTGGTTGTTATGGGGCTGTTTTTCCCGCTCGCTGATGCTTCTTTGAGGAAACCGGCATATTCTTGCGGTTTGGCGCCGCGTCAACTGGCAGCCTCCGCTGCTTTGTTATTGGAGCGGGTATTGAAACAAGAGCAGGAACACAGATATGTCGCCAGCTCTCGCATATCCCTCACTTCCCTCCTTCGTTGGCGGTGCCTATCGTGATGGTAGAAACACGCGTAACATAGGTATAACAGCGGACTGCGCGATGTTCTCCATCTGTCCAACAAACGAGGGAATTCAAAAGGAGGACCTCGATAATGGCTCGATGAGGTAGCAGCTTCACTGTTAGAGCTTGTCTTTCGGCTACTTTACCCATGTTCGCACACCCCAGGAAAAGTCCATCTTATAGAATTTTGCGGCGAGATGGTGTGGGTTGCAGCTGGACCACGTCACGGAAGGAGCAGCAAAGAGGCCGTGCGCGCCTAAATTTTTCATCTGCTCCCGATCCTCCCCTCTTTCCTCTTTTATTCAGTTCTTCTCTCTGTCTGTCTCTCTTTCTCTAGCATTCTCTGGTCAGATCTCTGTGGGCATTTTTCCATCTCAGCGAGCTGTCCTGCGTTTAGTTTTGTGTGCCGCTGTTAGCGTGGCCATTGTCCATTTGCGCAGTTGATGTTGCGCCTGCACTTTGCTGTGTCACCCGGCCAGCTGTCGGATGTCGGGGGGTTGTGTACAGTTGTCCTACCATTTCGTGATGATAATGGTGTATGCTAAGCAGCAATACAACAGCTTTCTACGTAGCCTTCGCAGCATTTCTGAATGTCACGTGCGACTGGCTGGCTGGCTGGCCGGCCGGCCGGCTTTCCTCCATCTACTCGCGCTCTCGTCGTCTCAATTTCTCTCGCTCTGTGCACGACGCAGTTGGGGGTCGGGTTATTCATTTGTCGGCTCGTGTGTGTGCCTGTTGTGTCTGAACAAAGTGGTCAAATAGAATGTACCAGTAATGGTGGTTGTGGTAGTAGCAGTGGTGGCAGTAGCACAGTGACGGTAAGGCCGATGTCAATGGTTGAAGGCAACAACAGCTTGTTGGCGGCCACTGTGTTGGTCATTAGCCTCAGCTGTGGCCCCGGCCATACAGCGGAGTTTGCAGCCCGATCCTTTCTGGCTCGGTCTCCCTGATATGAGCGATACAGCCGCTGATTCTGTTTATAGGCCCTAGACGAATTGGAACTAGGGAAAAGGTGCCAGGAAACGAGTCGGTACCGTCACCGGCTCGAGACTCCCAGCTTCTACATACCTGGACGCGCGGCGCGGACTTCTTCACGGACTTGACTTCACGGAATAATTACACGACTCTTCGCATAGATAGAGAATCGCACCGTGTAAAGTGCGTCCTGGTCGTTGACGTGGTGCAGCTGCTGCTGTCACGTCCTATTAGGGATGCATTTTCTTCTCCGGCACCACACGGCGGTAGGACATGTCCCCGAAACTAATCTCTATCATTGCCTAGATTCTACATATACCGAACGCGCAGCTATCGCTCGATATGATTTGTCAGTCACGTAATAGGCTAGGCGGTTTTCGTATGTCGAGTTTCCAAACGTAAATTCAAGCCGAGCGGTCGTTTTTTCGCGTGTGCTCTACTTAGAGGGCCATGTGTTCTGTGACTAGGTGACCCACTTAACGCTCCAGTCGAACTGAGGGATATCCGCACAAGAACACTACGACGACTACAGGAAAACGCGTTACGTATCGAGAATAGAAGACTAATATCAGTTATGATAATTTCATCGTACTTGTTACTTGTCGGGACAAACAGTTGGTGAACAACTGTGCTGGGAACATGCGCAGATATAGAGCGCGAATACCGAGCTAATCCGCCTTTGTTCTTTTGTTTGTTCTGGTGGCCTCACAGTGATGCTGTCGAAGTACAAACAGACGGAGCACAACTGGTGGGACGCGAATTTGCCGAGTTGTAGTTCTCTACGCGCGCGTCGCGTCTTATTCGTCTATTTTCACGCGTTCATCCATGATTTAAATCTAGCTAAATACAAAATCAATGTTGCACATGATGACTATGAACGAGCTGGAGATTAATTCATTTCCAAACGGACGATTTTCGTCAAGTGACAGTCGGTTATGGCTGCTTTCCTGGCATGGCCTTGTTAGTTTGGATTGCCGGCGTTAGAGAACGATGCACCGGTGTGTCTATGTGTGTGTCTGTATGTGTGTGGAGTGTGTGTGTGTGTGTTGAGTGTGTGTATATGTGTGTGTGGAGTGTAGAGTGTGTGTAGAGTGTGTGTAGAGTGTGTGTAGAGTGTGTGTAGAGTGTGAGTCATCTCTACTTTGTTCACCAGTGGCTGTAATACAGGCAACAGTGGTCACAGGAGTTGGCGTTTGTTGTAACAGTAGTACAATAGCACTGGTAATAGAAATCCAAGCCGTTTGCGCTCTGCCGATCTTCGGGTCTTTAAGGACCTTTTCTCTTGTGCAGGCCGTTTCGCTGTAGCCTTTCTTTCTCCGTCGGGCCAGCCGGCGTTTCTGATCGCTGTGCTTTGCCCTGTGGCCTTACGGCGTCGGATGGTGCCGGAGGCGGGCTTATCTTTTCAAACAGCGTCTGCCACTAGCCGGCAACACCACCGATGTGTCCACCGACACAGCCATCGTAGGGACGTTGCTGCTATCGTTGTTCTTAGGTTTATTTATCCATCCTTATGAAAAGGGGGAGGCGAGGGGAAGAAGGGTTCGAAAACGGAGCCGAGGAAACGCCTCGCCAACCTGCCTCTGCGACGGCCGTCGTGACGAGCATAGTCAGAAAGCGAGCGAGCGAGCGAGCTTTTTCGTAAACTCCCGTGCCAAATAAACAGAGCAACGCCAGACGTGGCGGCGGTCGAAACAGAACGATAAACGCGAACGCTATTGGTGCCGCTGCTGCTGCTGGCGGAATAAAGCTGAACAGATTCCTTTGATTGTTATCGCCGCTTCTCGATGGCGTCCCTTCGAGTTCTCGGTGGATGAACGGCGAAACAGCGAAAATTAAGAGATGGAACAGTAAGCGGACCACGAGTGGGGATGATTCGCTCGTGGACGCCGACGGTCACGTCGAAACATCCCCGTTCCAATAACTCCCCTCTTCCTAGCAGACGTCATCGTCCGAACTCTACCGACCTAGCGTAAACTACGACTCCGAGGTTGAAAAGTTGCTCGCAGAAAGAAAAAAACTCGGAACGCCTCGCGCTCAAGGCAAACCTAGCTGTAGCGCGCTCACGCGGATAGCATCGGATATTACACTTCTCATTGTCTTCGAGGAGAGCGGCATCTTCTCCGCATCTTCCTATGCGCTTCTCTTACCGTTCTTCTCGTTGTTGACTGACTCACTGATCGAAGTGAGTGAGATATACTGCTCACCTCGTCGTTCGTTTTCTTCTAGCCGGTTCGAGCGTCCCTGTCCGTTCTTCTACGGATGCCTCCCTTGAGCGGTGGGCTAGATCTTTTCTCCCTATCGTCGGTCGTTTCGCGCTTTCTCTCGCTTGCTCAGCGCGTCGCTCTATCTTGCTAATTCGAATAGCCGCCGATGCAGGCCATGGCGTCGCTGGCGCTGGTGCCGTGTGGTGGCGATATTTCGGAGCGATCTGAAGTGATCGCCCCTGCTGGTTCAGGCACCGAACAGGACAGAGG
>MNPL01009553.1:9668-20481 GCA_002081605.1 Tropilaelaps mercedesae | reverse complement strand
CACACACACACACACACACACGCACTGGTATATGGGCAACTTGGGTAAATGCAGAAAATTTTCAAAAGTCCAACAACATCCGCACGCGGGGGGGGGCTTACCGCAATGGCTGCCGACAGATCTAAAAAGGCTTCAACGAGGACCAGTTGAATGGCGGGCTTTTTCAAAAACTCCATTGCCAGTAATCCAGGAACGGCGTAGAGGCAAACCCGAAGCAGCGCAACGCTCTTCGGATTTGACGGAATCTTGCAGGACATATCCTGGCGGGCCTTCTGCTCACCGCTGCGAGCTAAATAGCCAGCGGGCGAAAAATTGCCTTCGAAACTATCGCCACGCAATGCCACACTTTCGGACGCGTCCGTTTATTCAAAGACACACGCGAGTGAGCTCGGTGAAGGGCGAAACGATGGAAGGCGAACAACGGATGCGTCGCAACGCGCAGCCGTTTAGCGACGTAACGTCTGTCTCCGTCTGGACGTGCATTTCGTTACAGGGCGAACGTCGCCGACACATGGCCGACATTTTACTTGAAGGCGCGCGCGCGCGCGCGCGCGGACCATCGAACGGCGGACACGAAACGCCTACCGGAACCCGAGCCGGATCGGTAGCTCCGGAGTAACAACAAACCCATTCCGCTTTGTTACTTCCCAGATTAAAATAACTTAGCCATCAGAGAGGGCAGTATTTTCAGCCACATTCGAGCGGTGGATTGCGTCTGGCCGTGTGCCCCCCGACTTCCAGCTGGTATTTGCGCAAGTAGAGATTTGCCCCGGCCGGACGGAGGGGGGGGCCGCCGCCGTGTCAGTGAGAGCGCCTAGCGGCCAACGTGCGTCACGCGAGTTAGCACGGAACGCGTGTCTGTCTTGTAAAAACGTACAAATCGCTCCAGACAGGCGTTTCGTTCGCAGTTGGTCCAGTGGCGTGAAGCGTCGACGCTTGAAGTGCGTTTCGATTTCTCGCTTCGTTGCTGGGCTCGTACGCGCAATCGCCAATTCGACATGGGCGCCAGGGGGGGCGTCAGGTAGAAGAAGATCGCTGGCCGATTTCACCGCTAACCGTAACGGGGGGTTGCCACCGAAGGAAGAATTCTCCCCCCAAGTGAGAGGGCACTTTGCAAGTGGCCGCTGCGCTCGTCGGCCGAGAGTGAACTTTTATATCTTCTTCTCGTGTCCTCCTGTTCCGATTTGTTCGTCGATACATTCCGCTTTAGGTTCGCTCGTTTTTCGGCACCGTCACGCAGATCCTCCAGCCGTCCTTGTCCCTTCCTACCTGTCTGGTTCTTCGATTTTCGGGCCGAGTGCAGGTTCCGCTTTTCTCTTCTAGAAACTGCTGAGAATTACTCAGAATGGCGACCGCGTTTGTCGTGGATGGGGCGAGCGGGCAGGCGGGGGTCCTGCCGTCGGCCCCGATGCCACTTCTCGGAGGGGGCCCGTGCGCGTGTGTCCGTCCGTTCGTGCAGGTCCGAAGAAGGACGTCGCCCATGAGCACCTCCTGACGCTCCGGCCGCAGCCGTGCGCTTGGCTCGCCAGAACTATTGGCCGAAGGGGGCTTGTTTAAATAAAGATGACCTTCAGAGAGCACGTTCACTCGCGGGACGGGAGGGAGCCCCGAAAGGTCTCTCGGTAGACCTTCGGGGAAAGGGAGAAGCGAAGGCACGAGAGCACTGAGCCGCCGCCGCCGCCGCCGCCGATGCTGAGCTTCCGAATTCCCCGTTCCCCAACCGAGACGAACGTACGACTGGGCTGTCGCAGCGATTTTTTCCCGCCTGCTTTTCCCTGCTTGGGAACAACAACGGCCAGGCCGTTTTTGTGTGCGCCTGATCCGTCAGCGCAGTGGCCGCTAACTGACACGTCGAATAACTTCGAAAAGACCAACCTCACTCACAATGAGCTCAATGTGGGACATCGACCTAACGAATCTCTGCGCCTTCAACCGCCAGGGGGGTGCGGGGGTGCGAGAGGCATGTTAGGCTCAACGGCCTGCCGGTGTACGTATGCCTACGTCAGGGGCAAGCAGGCAGGCAGGCAGGCAACGACCCGGAGCGTAGCGAATCGCCCTTGCGACGCCTCGACCATGGGAAGAAATTCTGTAGCTCTGTTCTTCTGCACGGCACCAATCGCACTCTTCGGCACACCGCCTACGCTTCTGAAGGAGAAGAGAGATGAAACGAAACGATGGAGATGAAGGACGATGTCTACCCGACGAGCACACGCTGCTGACCTGTCGTTATTGTTGTCACCCCACTTTTGCTGAGTCCGCGTTGGCATCCATTTGGCAAACGTTTTGCCCTGAAGGTCTTCGCCGACTGACAAGTGAAGACCGCCTATGAATCAGCTCGAAGGGATACGCGTTGACGCGTTGATTGTCCAGGTGGACGAAACGTCCATCGGTAGATGCGGCGTCATCCGAGCGACGCCTTCTTAGCCGTGACGACGTCCGCTTTTCCGACGGCGTCGAGCAGCAACGATTGTGCACGATTGGTCGACGTCGAGGGAACGCGCGGGGTCGAGCGCAAACATTCTCGAAAATCGACTCTGTCCAAGTAATAGCCCCGGGGGGCGTGTTGGGGCTAATCGGTCGACCTGAACGATAGGTTTTAATCGTTTAGCCTCGATGAACGCCAGCCGTCGCGGGTTCCTTTAGACGCGGCTATTCGGCGTAGCGCGACGAAGATCGGCGTTCTTCGGCCAGTCGCCAGGCAGAAGTGGTTGTTGTTCGGCTTTGTTTGTCCGAAGAAGTCCGACGGGTCGCTCGCATGATCTGCCCTTCAGAGGAACAGGACACAACTACGGCTAATGAGAACTTACGGAGAACTCAGAATCATTTCTGAACGCTCAGACGGTCGAAGTAAACTTCCTCAGCGAGCTGAGTTGGTATCATGTCCGCGTCGGATATCCGAGCGGTCATCGATTTGTCGGTCGCGCAACGCCGACAAATCGACGCAAGTTCGCTTGATTAAAATGGCCACTTCGTACCAGCTACGCGAGAGCGGACCGCAGCCTTGCCATTGACGCTCAGCGTCATCTCCTCCTCCTCCTCCTCCTCCTCCTCCTCCTCCTCGTCCTCCTCGTGCCAGCAAGGCCCTGGAAAGGCTGGCCTTTAGTTGGCCTATTTTCTTTTCCAGGCCGGCCTGTGGGTCCAGGCAAATGGCACGAGAACGGCGCCATTCGCTCGGAATATGAAAGGAAGTCGACCGGTCACCGAGGAAAAGTGGACGACTGGGAGTACATTGTGGTGACAAATTCATTTTGTTCCCTGCCGCCCAGCGGGTTCCTCAGCAGGAAAGCCAGTTCGGGGCCATTGTGAGGCCGCCGCCGCCGCCGCCCCCGCCGCCAGATTATATCTTACGTACAAGTATCGTGTCCCCCCTCAGCCTAGGCGGGTGGTGGGGGCCGAGCAAAAAAAGGACCTTCAACAACAACAAACCGTCTCGTTGCAACAACCGAGTTGGACAGCGAAATGGGGGCCTAGGTCACCTCCGGCGGAAGGGGGATTACTCTTGGTGCTGTCGTCGACCGGCCGGCCAGCAATTCATTAGCGATTTTCGTCACTTCTTTGAGTGCGTCTACGAGGAGGATGACACGCTAGTCCAGGAAGGTCATTGCCGTCAAGGCTGCGTTGCGCAGATGCGTGTCGGCTGAACGACAGGACGATAATCCTGCCAGGAGGCGCTACGAATGGCCGATGTACGCTTGTCGCTCGACAGGACGGACGGGGTCGAAGGCACCAAACGCGGCCATTTCTGGTGCATTGGTGAGGTGGTAGGTGGCTGGTTGGCCGTTCGTCGAGACGCTTGACGTCGTCGTCGTCGTCGTCGTCAGGGTGGAGACGACACCTTCAAGGTCGACAGGACCACAATGAGCGTCGATGAAAGGGATGGGCGGTACGTTCAAGCCGTGACATATATAACCGTCACATTTCCGTGACCGCCGGGAATGCATTTCGCTTTACAACACCTCAAGATATGGTCACGGCCGCCGCCGCCGCCGCCATCTTTGCTCGTCTGATATTTCGGCGAAGGACGACGAAGGACGACAACGCATGCCCCGAAGGCCGATCATAACTGCTGCGAGATGTCTTTGCGAATCTATTACGGATATTGGCAGGTGGAGCAGAGTCTCGGTTCGATCTAACTACGGTTCCGTAGCCACGGACTCTGAGGTTCCATGGCCGTGTTGCGTTGCCTTCAAAAACGACGTTCACTGTAGCAGGCAACGAACGACAAGACCAATATACGGCAGGTCCCCCTTGCCAGGAAGGAACCGCCCATGCGTTTCTGACGTTCCCCGCCCAGGATTCTTGTTGTCCTGACACTGTGTCGTGCGCTGCTGTGTCCGGACGGCCTTTTCGTGCCGGGCAACCAAAGCCTTTTTACGATTCAGGCCACAGTGCCGGTCTGACCCGAGAGAGGGACGGACTGCAGCCTCACTAGAGAGGTGGTCGGTCGGTCGGTCGGTCGGTCGGTCGGTCGGTCGTCCCAACCGACCCAAGAGGAGCTCGCCGGTGAGGTGAGGGGGGCTCTGTAGATCCATTGGCACCTCGAGTCCGCTCGAAGGGCTATCGAAGAGCACCTCGACTCGTCGTCGGCCATGTTCACCGCGTTGTTGTCGCTGGTCTGTCCTACTCGAAGCAAATTGTCCGTGCCGATAGGTGGTCAAAAGGCCGCTCGGCGTTCGCGAGAAATGCGTCTGTTTGACGCTCGCACACGCAAACGGAAGTACATCGCCATTTAAGCTTCGTTGGACACTGCGCACTTCGATAAACGCCGAATAGCGCCGGAAAGGAGCCGATATCGGGCTGGGGGTTCGCTCCGGCGTCAGAGGACGTTCAACGTCGACTCGTCGTAGCCGAACGCGTTCGCCGCCGCCGCCCCCACTCATTTGTGTGCGCGCGTTGTAAAGTGGCTTCAACAGACGTTCGTGTATTGGAGTGTGTGTGTGTGTGTGTGTGTGTGTGTGTGTGTTTTGCATTTTTCTTCCATCGAACTCGCACCCGGCGCCCTAACACGAAGTTAATAAAACATGAGATGGCATTTCACAGTGCGGTCTATGCGTTTGGTTCCGTGCACTTCGATTTCCCCTCATGCGACCTAAGGCCATCAGGTTAGGATCCGCTTTCTTGTGTGTTCCTTTCTTTCCATTCTTGTCACCATCTAGAAGGTTGTCTTTGTCTAGGAAAAAACCGCTACCTTCCTGGAAGGTATGCCGCCAGGAGCCGCGCGTCAGACGACGCCTCGAGCGCACGAGATGGGGGAGGCAGGCACTCAGCCGGCACCCCCAAGGGCGCCGATCTTCACGAGCGATGATACTCGGCCACCGCCGTGAACAGGACGAAAGGCCGAAAAGCGGCCTTTCGTCCTTACGCAGGCCAATTCGCCATTCTTTTACGCCGTCGCTACAGACACGAGGCGACGCGACACCGGCAAACGAGCACGCGCTTCATCGCCATCGACTTCGTCGCTCCGAGCGCTCATTCCGTCCATCAGCCTCCGTCATCATCGAGCACATCGATCTTCCGGAACGAACCTCCAGCAGACGCGACGTCGACGCTTGTTCGGCGGAAGCGACGTTTAGCGTCACTGACAATGAACGCCTCATAGAGGCGCTTTTCCGCAAGCGTCTGATCGCTACAACTACAGCGAAGCGACAGATTACGGCCGCCCGATCAGACGCCGAAGCTGCCACAAAAACCATGAAAGGCCACACACAGCCATCGACATTTAGGACAGGCGTAAGGACAGGCGGATCGTGCCGCGGTGGCCTGGCGGTGGCCTGCTCGGCTAAGCCCTGGGTCGAGCCGACTAACGAACGCTGTTTCAAGTGTAGCCGCCGAAATGTCAGAACCCAATTCGCCAACATATCGCGGCGCCATGAAGGCAAGAAGTTCCCCCCTCATACGCGGCTGATCCTCAGTTTCGAAGTAGCTATTCGAGCTAGGTCTAAAGACTTCAGACTTCTCTGTCAACTGAACAATATATTCTCTGTTACATACATGTATATATGCGCGCTTACATATGTGTGGGGTCGCTTTGTGTTCTGAGGTGATCTAACTAAAGTGATCTACTCACCCTCGAGTCAAGAATAGGCTCGTAGGAGGGCTGCATCATGGCCCCGACGCCGATGTTCGCTGCGGATCGAAACCTGTGGGCCAGCAGCGAGGTCTGGTGTTGCATGTACCAATTCAGGGCGCCTGCGGGGCCGGCCGGGGCCTCGTAGTCTGCTGAGGCGTGATCAGCAGCAGTTCGATGCGGTCGCCTTAGCCCTGTCGCCACAATCCGGGTCAGTCCACCAGCACCGTCACACCACCGATAGAAGGCATCGTCCGCGTTGCTCACGCCCCCGCACAGACGAAGAGAAGTTCGGCAGACGTTTACGTCTTCGGCGTGGTCTACGGCTGTGTTCGTGTGTTCTTCTCCGGCCGGCGAGAATGGGTCGAGTCGTCGGTCTACGAGAAGAACACCATCGGCTGTCCGGGGTGATGGGAGCGACTCTTCACGGTGACGACGACGACCACCTTAGGCGAAGAACGGCGATCTGTGATCGACTCCGAGTCTGGCGCGACGTCTCGAAGTGGCCTAGATCTTCGGATCGGCCGACGAATCGCGGAGGGGGAAGAGTTGTCTTCTCACGTCAACCCAGCCGCTGTTGTCGTGACGAGGGCCTTGATAACGCAGCGGCATTCAATGCAGCGGACGGGTGAAGACGCCCACCTGTTCGTTTCCTTGCGCCGCTCTTCTTCGACTTCACACTTACTTCTTAACGGCCTACTTCTGTTTAGCTGCTGCTGCTGCTGCTGCGACCTCGACTTCACTACATTCACGTATTGATTCGACGGCGTTCACGAGCACAACCCTTCGTCCTAGTGCGCGTGTCGCTTCTCCGTAGGGTTGGGTCTCTCGGATGGGCGTTTTCGTTGTTCGCGTCGTCGTCGTCGTCGTCGTCGTCGTCGTCGTCGTCGTGGACGCGAGTGCGGCCGATCACATCGTCATGGGGTTGTTGTTGTTGTTGTTGTTGTTGTTGTGTCGTAATCGAGCGCTAACTCTGTTTGGACTCTTCAGGTCGCTGCCAGCTGCGCTTACCTGCCACCCGAGGTACCGCTGTTTGCCTCCTGAACTTCGTCACGCGCGCACCGTTCCCTCAACAATGACCGCCGAACGAAGACCGTCGACGTCTCGCGCGTTCGTCCATCACTTCGGAGCTGAGGTATCATCGATCTACAGGGGCGACTAGGCCACTCTGTGCCCCCTCTGATCAGAGGACGGTTCTCTGACGGTGGAGGTGCGACAGCCGGCCAGCGTCTACGAACGCGCGATGCACGCGTCGCTTGACTTCCTCTCGCTTAGCAGCTGCTCGTCGGCTGGGCTGGACGCAACGGCGTCCCCTCAGGCTGGACTTGTTTTCGTTTGGTTTTCCCTACCTTCCTGCCTAGATCTAGTAGCGTTCCTTGTCGTCGGTGTGTTCTGGGTCGCTCCAAGAGGTCAATCCAGTAGGTCGCTAGGTCGCTAGGCCGTTGATTAGATACGAACAAGTCTCAGCGTTGCTTTGCCAGACGGGCGGGGTCGACGTGTCCTTTATTATCTAGACGCTAATTTTCGACAGAAAATCGCAACGGTTCCGTCTGCCCTCGTCTGGGTTTCGTCGCACTTCGTCGCAAGACGCTCGCGATGCGTCCGTCACTGACTGTTTCCCTCGTCTCAAGTGAGGTGCTCCGCTTCGAAGTCGTTGTGGCGTTTGTATACGGCCGTACCCCGAGCGACAACTCCTGTCAGCTGTCCTTTCGTTGTCCTCGTCTAGCTACGGAGTTGAGTCTTCGCGGGACCGTGAACACGCTACGTTTTGATGGCCGTTCGGATGCTGCTGTTCCTGTTGTTGTTCCTGTTGTTGTTACTCTGAGCGGCCTTTGTAGGTGTTGTTGTTGTGACGCTGGCACAAACGCTAACAGCCATATCAATATTGTACATGACGCTCGAGCTAAACGAGGTGATGGGGTCTCCTTGTGGGGGACGCAGTGACGCTGGAAGGCTGCTTGACACTGAAGGCTTCCGTCGTGACGCTTCGGGGGTCGTCGTGGCGTCTCTGCGTGACTGGCCGCGTTCGTCTCACGTCGTCACATTGAGACGCGTCATCCATGCGATGTTCGCCGCACCGGGAATCGCTTTCTACCTGGCGTCGTTTCTCTGACGCAGCTTCGACCGACCGACCGACCGACCGACCGACCGACGGACGGACGGAAGCCCTAGCCGGGTCCTTCCTCGTGCACTTCTGTTTTCTACTCGCACTTCTGTTTTTCTAGCCGCTGGCGGCTGATCCGCTCCGATGCGATCCGAGGTGCGGTTGCCGGGTGACGATTACGCGCGTTTAGGTGGTCGGCCAGTTCCTGCCGACGACGACGACGACGACGACGACGATGACGACGACGACGAGGGCCGCGGCTGTCCGGACGGATTTACGTCCGCCGCCTCCGGGCGTCTCCGGCTTTCCGGGTCGCGCCGAGCTAGCGTCGTGGCGTTCCGGCGACGCACCACTACATGGCACTGTTACTGTTGCGCGATGACGACGAGTTCGAGCGTCAATTCGTCTCTCGCGATTCGTCGCCGCCGCACGAACCGAGACTTCGTTGGCTGAGCAGGTTTCGCGCCCCGAGCGTATCACCCACCACACACGAAACGATGCTCGACGATGATGTCACACACGCGCGCGCCTACACACACACACACACACACACACAGAGACGATGGAACACAACAACATCCGCGCACACACAATTCGCGAGACCGCTGCTGGCGTAGCAGGGTCGACGTCTACTGGGATCCGAACGAAGCCACTTGGATTCGGTCGTCCTTGTGTTTGTCGCAGGCGGCTTCGTTGCCGCCGTCGTCGTTTTTCGGAGGGACGGTCTAGGAGGGGAAAAAGTGCCTGACTGAGAAAACTTGTTTCCTCACTTTGTAGCTGATTGCTCACTCCTGTCGTGCCGTGTCCTGTTCGACCGGCATCCTCTTCGGGCGTCGTCCTTTGACGGCTTCGTCGTGGCGCGTTTGTTGTTGCTCGCGTTGTCCGTTCGACTGCCGCGCGACTGCCGAGACTCAGCTGACGGCCGTTGCAGGATGAGCAGCGACTCGAAACTGTGTTCGCGCTGTATCCTTTGTTTGTTTGTTTGCGCCTTGTCGGGCCTGGTCCCCCGCTCGGTTCCTTAAGGGCAGCTGATGCCCGTTCGGCCCATGCCGTTTCGGCCTTGCTGGCGCATGCGGCTGTCGCTCGGACTGCGGTTCGATTGGATGCCGCGTCGCGGGGGAGCCATTCTGCTCAGACTGGCACGTTTGTGCGTTGCGGGCCACGTTCCGGCGGCGTTCGGCGTCGTTGTCGCGGTGTCGATGGGGCTGTGCGCGTTTCTGCCGCCCGTCGCGGCTGACATCGCCCGCCCGGGGATGATGCGGCGGCGACGGTGGTGGTGGCGGTGGCGGCGGCGGCGGCGGCACCTTCAAGCTGCCGACCAAACGCGCGGAGCGGCGGGGGGGCCACTGGCAACGCGGCTTGGGAGCAGCGGGGGCGGCTCTCGCGATCTGCTTCCAGGCCACTGCGGCTGGCCGTGGGTGGACAGCCCTATCGTGTTGCTTCGAATGTGGCACCTGGCTCACATTTGAAAGATGGTGGAGCCTGGAGGCCCGAGCAGAGCTGCGGGAGCAGAGGGCTGCCGAGGGCCAGGCGTCGCCAGCGCCGCCAGTCAGGAGCAGAAGGACGAGGTGAGCAGAATGAGTCCTGGAGCGCGAGGGCGACGCTCGCTACGTAGACGGCCGGTCGGCCCTCTCCACACCCCTTCGAGGAACGTAGATGCCACGCTACATACACACGACACCGCATTTGGCCCCCACTACACTACAGAGAGAAGCGGACGGCGGTCGACTCTCACACACACACACACACACACACACACACAGAGAGAGATATACGCACAAGGCGCGCGCGCATACACACGGCGGGGACTCGAACCTTGCGGCCTAGCAGTGTGGCCTTCAAGGATTTGTTCAGCGGCACAAGGACGTCGGCGCCGATGTTCGAGGGGCGAAGCGAATTGCGGACAACATCTTTCTCAATCGCCGGCGTTGCGGGCGTGTCACGGTCAGCGACGGAAGCGACGACCGTTGGCGTGGCGGACGCCGGATGCCAGGGGGGATGCGTCTCCATAGTCTCTCGTTACGCTGTCCCTTCACCCCCGACCCGCTCTCGGCTGACCTGCGCCTCGACTTCGCGAGAAGACGCTGATCACCACTGACATGATATCGTTGAACTCGACCGAGGGCAGAGGTCATGCGCGTTTTTGTATCGGCTGGCCATTTCTTTGTTTTGGTGTTTTTTCCCTTTTTTACCTATAATTTGTCCACCCTTCAGACTTAGATGGGCGTATTTACTTCTAATCGTTGACGTTCGAACTCGTGCGGGGTCGGGCGTTCAGGAGGCCACGGCTTCCCAACGACCACCTGCGGACGCAGCGAATGGAGGAGGGTCACGTTCGGCGTTGTGAGAAAGGGTTTATTGACGGCGAGGGCCAACGTGCGTTGAGAACCCCGGCCGGAGGTGTCAGCCTTGCGCACGACAACCGCCTGGGCTGGCGCGTAGGGCTTTACGCCCCCCTGGCAGACGATGACGTCGCGCTCAGGGCGAACTGTCAAGGGCCCTTCGGGTACGTCGGGATCCGGCAGAACGTCGGTCCCCCGTTGAGGACGCTGGCGACCCTCCGAGAGACGCCGCGAGTCCGGTCCAAAGGGACGCGTCGCGGATAGCCGGCCGGTGCGAGTGCACCGTATCGACGCTGGCCC
>MNPL01009549.1:0-51613 GCA_002081605.1 Tropilaelaps mercedesae | reverse complement strand
AGCTAAGCGAGTTGGTGGTAGCAGTGGCGGCGGAGGCGCTGGCCGCTATGTTTCATTTTACGCTCAGGTGGCCGCCTCAGTTTGCTTCAGACGGCGGATGACGTCGGCCAGGCGCGCTCGGTTCGTTTCACGTTCTCTGTTCCTTTCTTACACTTCCCCACTTTACTCGCTTCTCACTGATTCCTGCCAGATCATCGCTGGAGGCCTCGATCTGACCGCCTCTGCTCGTTTTTCGTCTTTGCCTTAAAGCTCCCCTCCGCTGCCGTTTCGGTCCTGGTCGAACCGATGCGGAAGAGGCGTCTTCCTCGCGGGTTCCACCGCTATCCTCCCGCGTCTAGCCGAAGGTAGGAATCAGAGTTGAACGAAGGAGTCGGGCAGAAGAGGAAAAAACAAAAAAAAAAAACTGCTGATTCATCGCCCGTCTGCTGGACGCTCCCGTTCGTCCACTGACCTGCGCGAAAAGGGGGGCCAGAGGAGGACGGCCAGGCTGAGGTCTTCTCTATTTGGGCGGTCGTCTCTACGATCTTGCCACCTTCTCCCTTTTTCCCTCTATCTCTCTCTCGCGTTCCCTCCCGCCTGCGTGCCAGAAAGACAGTGAGAAGTCCTAAGACTAAAATAGACAACGGCAAAAGGAGAAATGTGTAGGAGTGAAGAAACTAGGGGGTGAGGATAAGGCTGGACGATCTGGGAAACGACGCCGCTGGCGGACAACGCGACCGACATCGACGGGAAGGAGTAAATTGAGCAGACAGAGACGCTTTCCCCAGACAGGTTCTACAGACTTCGCTGTTTCACGCCGCCGAACTTACACGGCTTTGCCTACGTTACAGATTATGGCCAAATATGTACTTGTGGACGATGTGTTTGGTCGTGTGTGAACACATCAACATGTTCATCCACGGCAGGTTCTTCCCTTCGTAGAGGCCAACAACGCTTGAGCGGACCATCCTGAGGTCGATGCGTAACCATTGCGGCGATCACTTTTGTGGCCATGACGATGAGTCGTCAAACGCATTTGCCAACAGTTGCACGTAAACAATACTTTCACCGGCCGCGACGCGCGACAACATCGACAACAACACCGACGACGACGACGACAATAACAGAGTTGTTCGTTCGCATTTCTAGTCTACAGTTTCCATAGTAGCTTCTCCTGTTCACGACGAGAGAACGGCTTGGTTGTTCCCGGTTGTTCAGGAATCACTTTCAAGTGAAACTTTCAACTTTGACGCCACTCCTGGTACCTTGACAGGGGTCCAAGAACTTAATCGCTATGACGCACGCAAGGGCGCGCGCGTTGCGTTTGGGAAAGGTGGAAAGCCAGGTCGGCTTGCGATTGGCCATGTCTTCAGGCTTCGGCCAGCGCTGGACCGGCTAAGGGTAATTAATACCCTCCGTCCTCCTGCCCTCATTTATCGGCTGCTCATTTTAGCGGATTTTCATTTCAGAAGATTCAAATACAAACCGCACCTTTTCGGAACAAAAAAAAAAAAAAGGACGGCTGAGTACGAGACTTTGCAGCGATTTGGGTTTGTGATCCAATACCGAATTTTCCTGAGCGACGAAAGTTACGGAAATCGGCTGCTGGGAGCTGACTATGCCGCTGCAGAGTTCCGAGCGCGGACGCTCGTCATTGAGAGCAGCGTAATTGCACGAAGAGAAAGAAGAAGAAGAAGAAGAAGATAGGTCAGGCTTTTGTTCTTCAGTTTATGACGACTGCCTCTACGCATTTCTCTATAAAAGCGTATTGAACCGCTTCTGCTCGACTGCACAGCCGGCCGAAGCAAAGAGTTGAATTCGCGCGAAATTTTGCTGATTCGTGCTGTTGCTTCGTACAGGGTGTCCTGTAAAGGACCGTTTGCCAGGAAAATATCGTCGCGTTCTTGAAGCGTCGTGGATTCACTCTTCTGCATTGCTTCCTCCTCCTGTGTGGCTGCTGGATGTTTGTCAAAAATTCACAAAACATTCAATTTTGCAGTAAATTTACAACGCGCACTTTCGCCTATTCGTTCGGAGGTGTTTTCTGCATGAAGACAGTTCTTCATCGTACGAGTTTCATCGTAGCTCGAACGCAGCAGAACTGAATTTTGCAGGACAAGCTTTTATTAGGTGTCCACAAAAAAATCGCGTTTCGTTGGCCAAACATGCACACGGAAACCGGAAACCACGCGAAACCTGACCAAGTACAACTTCATCACGACAATTCAGCGGCGAAATTTCAAGCATTCAATATATCAAGCACATGGTGAACAACAGAAAGTGACGAGAGCAAATGACTAAGGAAAAAAGCGTCCCTCAACGTTTTGTCGAGGAAAAAATGCACCACATCGGTGTGAGCAGGTACCAGGTTCGAACGTCGAAACATTCGGATAGTTTCCTTTCGCAAACCGGCGAGCCGCTAAGTTCGACACGAACCTCATGAAGGTCAAACACAATGAACGTGAGGGTACTACAGAATTCGAAGTAGACCACGAAGGCGAAAATGTCATCGAGTATTGGACTCAGACGCACCGGCCTCGGAACCAATATCGAGAGGCGTCGGGTCGCCGATTCGAGATTACCCAGTCGGACAACGACACAACACAAAGTGACGACGATTGGTCGACCGCACGGCCTGTGCCTGATGACATTTTCGAGCAGGATTTCGCGCTAGAGGTGCGTGCCTTTCATTGGTCACGCGTTGGTCAACACGGCCGCCGTCCTCTGCACGCGCTCAAGTTAACCTGATCGTCGAATTGTGTGATTTGGCGAACCCCCAGTTTCTGGTCTCGTACTCACCATCATGTCGTGGTGTATCACGTACGTACGCCTTTTGCACAGCACCCAATGACGATAGCTGGAACGCTGGTTGGACAGACGACCTTGTGGCGGGGTTAGCCGTCCTTACCGTTACACCACATCCACCTTTACCGACACCACAAATCACACCCGAAGCGACGGAGCCGTCATGGTTATAGGGCCTCGGAGCCCTTCCTTCCTCCGAATCGGGGCCTCCCGCCCTAGCCTAGTCGCCGCCGCCTAAGCGTCAGACGTGCGTTGTAGTCATCCAGTATCTTTACTATGGCCTCGAAACGGCGGCAGCGGCCTTCTGTTCGCCCACTGGCTGGATGTATTCTTGGCACGACCAAACCCTCCGACCCGCTCAGGAGCCGGAGCGTCGCGCTGTGGATCCCTTTGACGGTCAGCCTCCCTTCGTCCTTCCATCTGCGGCCTGCGGCCAGCCAGTGTAGACGGTCGGGAAAAGAGGGACTTGGAAACTGGCTAGATGGAGCTCGGACGCCGACAAGGGGCAAGGGGGGGGGGCGAGGGGGGGGATACCGCTCCACTACAGCGAGATCAGGAGATTCCCCTCGATATTTATCAGCAGCAGATGCTTTTTCTCTTTGCTACCACCGTCGTTGGTGTCATCGGCGCACTTTTTCATTCTCCGTTCGACAGCTGGCAGAGCTCTTATCCGTTGATCGATCGCTCGTAGGTGTGCTTACCACTCTGTAGAAGCGTGTCAACCCCTCTACATAGATACGTGTTGACCTAAAGAGGCTTTTAGAGCGAGAGAGAGAGAAGAAACTACATTTTGTTGATGTAAAAAACCTAAGAACGAAGGAGCTCCTCGCCCCACTGCCACGGTGGCACTAAATGATTTCAGCTCGGTCAAGAATTACGGTTGTTTCTAACTGGTGCCTAATTGTGGTCGTTTCTTTTTTCTCATCTCACTCAGACTGAATCACTTCCCCCAGCAGATAACGAAGATCGAACGTTCTTCAGTTGAAGGTCAATTATAGAGTGGAAACCTGAGCAAAACGACATTTGCCTGTCCATTTGCCTGTAACTGTCTCTTCTCTGTTTTTGCAATCAGTGTTTCCTAAGACGGGACAACACAAACGAAGGAAAACAATTTATAAAAACAATCATTTTTCGAAGGGGACCTTTGAACACATTTCCAAACTGTCCAGGTGCGTTGGGGCGTTTGGCGTTGGGCGAGATCTGGGTGTTCGCGTGACGCAGCAGCAACAGCCTTTGTTCACTGCAGGATTGCACCTTAGACGTTTTCGGCTATCTTCCGCACAAGTAATTGTTCCACCACGACATGGGAAGATTTCATGTCAGCCACATTAGCGTCAACTATGAACCTACTACACTGAGTTAGGTAAAAATGCTTCTCAGCGAGCCGCGCCTACTATACGGCTACCCACAAAAGTAGCCAATGTACGTCCGATAGGTTAACGTGGACTGAATGCCAACAAAGCACAGGTAGTTAGGTAGCCGTTTAGAGCCCTCCTCGTCCTTTCGCCGCACCTTAGGCTAAGGATGAGCGACAACCCAGCGAACATAGTCACCGCTGAGGAAGTCATGAGAAAATAATAGAGCCACGATTAGGTTATGCTAAGGATCGGATTCGCGCGGTCGCAATACAGGAGTAAAAGCAGCTTCTGCAGGATGCGTAGATGAATCCTGCAGATAGACAGATACGGCGAGATATGAAGCGGACGGTGTCCTGCAGCGGCCAGCATCTCCTGGGACGGTTCGTGCAACAGGTTCGGTGCGCGGTGCGTGAGCGGTTTGACAAACTGGCGGAAAAAAAATTGCCTGCCTCGTCAGAATACATTGACGAGCCTTTTCGTCAATCGGGCTTGTCCGAAGCAAGCAGAAGTTGCTTAGCAGTGGACGAGGCGCTGAACACGAGGCGAGGAGGCCTTCGTGCAAGACCCCGGCGTGAGCAAACATTGAGCTCTCTAGGGGGAAACGGTAATAAGTGGACAGTCGTTATAATCGAGACGCTGTCTGTTCGCTGCTGCCGTTGCATGTCACGGCGGAATACGTTCGACGGTGCGTCCGGTTCCCTCCGACAAAATCGTCATCAGTTTATATTACTCGACAATGTTCCCTGTGTCGGAATGACACGACTGTTGAGCGCCGAGCCACGCTGAGGTTCCGGTTGGCCGTTTGCCCCCATCCGTGGCCTCTCACCTCGTTCCCTTTTTCCCATCTGCAGACCGAATCGGTTGAGCTTCAATAAACCCTAAATGGCTATGGGTGATCGGCAGAGGTAGTGCCGAATTTCGGCGCGGCACGAACAGTCGACGTATTTGCGAGTACATACGATGCAGAAGATTAGGCGACGACGAGAAATCACTCTCACAGACGATAGCCATGTGCCAATCTATCGACCGGGCTGGGGCACGCGAAATTGCGTGGGCAAAAATGGTGAAGCAAACGACAGAGGGGAAGACAAAAATGTCTGCCTATATCGGACGGAAAAAGATCAGGCCAAGTAGCACCGCACTCAATGGACGGGCGTAATTGAAGAGGTGCGCGACGCGTTATGAGGAAACACTGATGACACGTACGCAGGTCCTCGCGAAGATGAAGAGCCGAAGTGACACAATGCTGAAGTGCGGCCAGATGAGATATTGGCCGATAGCAGACTGACTCGTAGAGACGACACTGCCGATGCCACCGAAATCGATCCGAGCCACGATACCCAGTGACGAACAAATAAATTACGAAAAACAGCAACGTCACAATGAAAACTCTGCGCGCGTTCAGAAGCAATCGGGGAAATGTTTCGTCCCATGGCTATGGCGCACCCGCGAAGCCACACACGTACGTCGATCGAACTTAGAAAAACTTCAGCACCAAATTCGTGAACCTATTCGATGGGTTGAAACGAAATTCAGTTGCCTTCAGCGTACAAACGACTCTATCTCTATCTCTCTCTCTTTATTTTTATCGCGCGCGCGCGCTCTCTCTTTCTCTTCTCCTGTCGGTGTGACACGGTTCTTTGCCCCCAAAAGTAAATCCAAACCCCATGGATAAAAAGGACGGGGCAACGACGAACTGGCCGTCCGTAGTTCGCCGGAAATTTGCCGCGAGAACTTCCGACTGCGAGGGCCCGTGACCGACCGGATCGGACCGACCAGAGCACCGCGTAGCTGGTGCTCGCGTTTCTGATGGTGACCGTCTTTCCTTATCAGCTTAATGGTCGAGTGAGCTAGCGAACTCAGCTCGTAGAGTCTCGCTTGCGTAAACTAAATTGCCACCGAAGTGTTTTATGGTTTTCTGCTGCTCGCGGCGATGTGTGGCGTCGCACTCGATGTGAGCTGTGGGCCGAGCTGCGAGGCGATTTCGGGGAGGCGGATGCTGGGTGGGGGCCTGTTCTCGCGTCACGGAGAGGTCGAGGATCATTTCGAACTTTTAATATCGACTACGGCCACCTCTTCTACCTCGGTCATTCTCACTCGTCCAATGCGGGAGCGTGTAAAAACGAGGGACAAAAAGAGAGGATGTATGTGTGCCACTGGATCCGGCGGTTGGTCAGGCGGTTGCCGAGGAAATATGTCAGATACATCTAGAAGGATGTATTTTCACTTCAGCCATCCGTAAACGGCGCATTGTGTCCCTAATCGAGTTGACCTCAGCTGAATTGACCGATATGCAATAAAGAGTGATGCCGTGATGTTCCGCCAAATTACTCCTCGTCGGGTAAACCAGCGGGCAACCAAAAATGAGCAACAACTAAACTCGATAGCTGCATAACATTGTTTATAATAGCATTTGACCGGGCCCTCGGGCACGTTCAATACTAGCGATCGAATGCAGCCGAATGCTGTTGATGTTAGTACCTGATGGGATGGATATCCGACGAATTAACGAATAAATGTTATCGACATCGGGAACGTGCATTACTCTCTCCGAAGACGGGTTTCTATTTGATACGCTTTTGTGAGTATTGTTGTTAAAGAGACGCACTTAGAAGTACGAATATCAAAACGAATTGTGGCCGACGCGAGTGATGTGTGCCCCTAAGTATGCCAGCTTTTCGCCAAGGAAAAGATATTGTAAAAAAATATTAGGCGAATTTAAAGGCATTTTACTAACGTTTTGTCACCTGGGAGCCGTTGCTGTCACAGCAACTAATAGGTGATGAGTCCAATTTCACGATAGTTGACGATAGTTGATTTGATAGTTACGCAGCACTAGCCAAGGCGACGCCGCAAAACGGCGCAACTAGATTTAGTTGTTTGGTTTTGATCAGTCGAACTTTTTTACCACGCTAGTTTTAGTCATCACTCAAATCGGAACAGGCATTTCAGTCAGTCAAGATGACATGAATTTTACGCGTTTTCCGGAGAGAATTCGTGCCAGGCCAGAAGAAGGTGCCGCACAAGACCGACGGCCCAGGGAAGATGGAATGCCCATTTTTCAACAGAGGTATTTCGGCGATATCTCGGAGCCGATCCCAGTTTTGCAGAACTTGACCATCCGACGTCGGATGCGCGAGCTGACGTCATTGGCCGTCTCGATTATAGAACCGCCGGCAAACTTCTCAGAACGTCGTAAACAAGACAATAACTCATAATATTGTTATAACCCTGTGTACCAATTGAACACAAGAACGGTTAGAGGTGGCTTCCGGCTAAGCCGATTAAATAGTACGTGTATAAAATAACCGTCGTGTTTGCTATGAGATCAACAGTTATAACGTCGCGCATGTCTCTAGCGACAAAGTTGGTGTTTCCTGTACGGCGAGCAAACACGAGCTACGTCAACAACGGCAACGTAATGGGTTATCCGATAACTGGGCGGGCGGGGGGTTCACACAATCACAACGAACTGTAAGTTTTCGTATCACTGGGATATTGAGCGTTCTCTCGGTTTGCTTCAATAATCGAACGTTTTCGGCCACTCTGCCGCCTCGCAATAGCAAAACAGTTCGAAGCCGCCAAATGTAGATTGGAAACAGTCATTCTGCGCACTAATTCGAACATGGCGCGTAGCACTGTAAGAGGTCATTAAAAAAAACGGTTACGAACAATCTTCTAGTGGTGATCTCCATACCTCATGGCGCAACTTCCATTGCAAACATTGTATATATATATATATATATATATATGATATAACCTTTCTGTTGTTTGCATGACGAGATATCGTAGCTGAGATGTATTCAACGCAATATGTCAATGATCGACTTCAATGTCGCGCTCAATAATTGAATGCAAGTAACTGCTAAGTACAAACAAGACATGGATGAGTTACGGGCAGTGTTTAGTCCTTCCGGATGACAGGACCTTCTCCTCTCAGCTCCTTGAACCGCGCTTCGCCTTTGGAGTGATGTCCGTGCAGACAAGGAATACTGGGTGCGGGCTGAGAATTGCACCATCGTGTTGCCTCCCTCGTCTCTTGGCTCAGGCGTCTTTATTCCCACAAGATTCCTGTGGAATTGCTCCTACGGGAATGCAGACATCTGGTACTCTTCCTACCTCCTTTATTCACCGCTTTAATCTTTCTCTTTGCCTCCTGCGTAACCAGCTTCTGTTCAGCTAAAGCTAAATTCAACAGGACTAAGTCTCTATGTTTGCTACGAAATGGGGATCTATCCTAAGTCGAAAGAGCTCGTCTGAGAAAACTTCCACTGGCGGCAATCAACAAACTAACACCAGGAACGCTGAGCTTTAAAGCGCGGTCTTGGTTAATCGTTGCAAACATTGCCAAACCTGTATATATATATATATATATATGTATATATGCTAATAAATAAACAGGTTATTTGGAATGCTAAAAAAGGAAAACTCCTCGTATTTCTTGTGCTTATATAAACATTTAGTTACGTTGTCCTACACGTCAAGGGCAACTCAAGTCGCATATCCAAGATGTCGGGTCCATAGTGATACGTCGTTACGCAAGCAGAATATCACTTCTTGGCAACTTTTGCTGCTCACGTTCTCGAGGCGCTGCGGTGAAAGTGTAATGTGCCCTCAGGTCATCATGATCGTGGGCTACCTTCAGTCACGCCTCCTCTATGCCACGCCTACCACACGCACGTCTGCTATAGACCGGGTAGGGCCGCATTTCCGAAAGGTGCTGGGCTTACGACGTCAGGCCGAACGGAGACAACATCAAGGGGGTCGAGATCACAGGGAAAAGCGTAGAAGCAATGGGAAACTGGCCACACCAAGGTTTCCATTTCTGTCTGTCCTTTGTCGCGTCCTGCGCCATTCCCTTTGCAGGATGCCTGTCCGTATCGCTAACATGTTTGTCGCCGCCGCCGGGGTTCTTCCCGTGATTCTGGCCTTCTGTTGCCGCAAACAAACAGATCTACATTGTTCGTTGCATGGCTTGTGTGCTATTGGCGTCGCCTCTCTGCAATGCACCAACTAAATATGCGTTGTTCGTCCTTCTACCGAGAAAGCGTCCCATGTGCGTCGTTCGGTCGTCTTGTCTGCTTAGGTTACCACCTCTGTGACCCTCGCCGTTCACCTCCACCACTCTTTCCAAGCGTTTAGACACGTGTGTGCTGTTTTTCTCTCTCTCGTGGACATTTGGTCGCGCAGTTTACCCCACCGTAGCTGGCCGGTATGCGTGCCGTGGTATCCAGTAGTGAAAACGGGCGGCCCGTTGAGGGCAGATGGCCTCACGTACCTGTCGCGTCATCGTCTGCAGAAAGTGGCGAGGTAGGGAAGGACTCTCAGATTCACAAGCTCCGAAGAGGAGGAGCTCCACAAGCCAAAATGTTGCAACGGGGTTGTTTGGGCACCGAAGGACAAAAACCCATTCCGCGGAGCCTTAGAGACTGACTACACAGACAGAGACGTCACGGAGAGAGGAATCGCCTCCAGCGGCCTCGATCGTTGCGACACGAGTCGAACACCGGTTGAAAATGCGGACTTCTCCAGAAGCCGGCAAGTAGATTATTGACAAGACGAGGTGCTGCATTTTACAGAGAGGTACGTTGCTAACGCGATGGCGAGAGAGCTTTTATGTCACCGGACGGTAACAAGGAGCCGTTAGTGGTGACGGGCTGTTATTGGAGCACGGACATGGTACACTGAACCTACAAATGCACAGCGTTTTGTTCGCTTTAGATTCTGCTCGAATGCTTTGAATGAGACCGATGATGCTGCTTTCATCGTGGTCAATCCGTCAAGCAGGTGGGATTGTTATATATGTTACTCTCATTCGAGTAAATCAATAGAACTAACGATCGTATGCTGGTCCTGATGGTCAATCTGGCTATCCAGTAAGGTATTAGTCAATAAGCTATTAGTTCTGAGTAAGCTCCGAATATATTTTCGTAAAAAGCTCCGTAATATTTTCATGGTCGACAACAGTTCAGAACCGTTAGTAAAAACAGAACATGATACGCAATCCTTTTTGTGCAGAACTTCTGTACACAACGTATTTCCGAACTATGTGGAACAGCATCGCGATACATGGCCATTGCTGTTAGCGCCGGAAACGCTTTGTGTTGAGGTTCCGGATGATGTATTTACTCGGATTGAAGTGAAGTTTTCCACCTAATATAAGGACACAGACCGTATCTACAATCAAATTGATTATCAGTAGCACTCATCTCTGTATTACATTAGCACATTCTCATCTGTAATCACCGTGACGTGATTCGGACAGGAATTCTAGAAAATGGGTATAACTAATGGACTAGAGAGAAGCGCACTAAGGTCGAGGCGTCCTTCGTTTTTAGATGTTTAAGCAATTAAATCATGGTCGCGACCGAAACGCTTGTTCAGCATGACCTTTCAGCTGGAAAACAACGCCGTATTGATGATTATATGACTTAAATGCGTTATTTTAGAAAATTCATCCGGTTCTGGCAAGCATAAATGACGAATGATAAAGAGCCAATGGAGGCCGTGTAAAAAGTCCATTCTATGTTGCCAAGTATGGCAGTATAATGAGAAATAGGGTATGCTTGACTATTGTCAGTGTGTGATGTTGTGTTTATAAACGTAACCGTGTACGTATGCACTAATGATTCTGAAAAGGTTTCTAACTATTTTAGCCTAGCCAAATACTCGATTGTGGCTGACATGGTCATTAGTCACAAAGAGGACAGCGATATTCCATATAACGATCTTCTTCTAAAGTCATATTGGGCACTTTGCGATGCCAGCAGGGTTTAACTTCGAAGAAAGTTCAACTTCACGTGTTATTCCAATACTTTGTCCAAGCAGAGATTGGGGTACATAGCACAGATGTGTACGACGAATACTGATTTACTCTCGAGATATTCGATAAGGTAGGCGCTGACGCGATCTGTTTGGCACACTTATGAACTAGAAGTAATGCCATCAGGTGCCAACAGTAAATGTGCTAAGTGCACAAATATAGCTAGCCGAATCCAGTTTTCCTTATCCATGTTCCATTAAAGGAGGCTTCAATTCCATTGTGATATGTATTCCACTCTGGGAGATGATGGACTAACAAATACGGCGCGCATAAGCGTACATATGTGAGCCAATCCACGTGACTAATGGAATCGTGCACAGGCGGCTATAGATGCGTCAACTAAAAGGCAACTATCAAGATCAGAAGGCTGTAAACATGGTTCGATACAACTACACCAGGCGGCTGTGTCTCACGTAAATGCCCATTTCATATGTAGGCTTTTAGTTTTTCTCCTACGTATTTGGCTAATGTTGTCTTTCTCACAGGCTGATCCCGTGACGCGGACTTGCAGAAGCTCAAGGTCGTCTTATAGCGTTTAGACGTGCTGTGACGTGCGATGTTTTGCTGCGTATTGTGCGGACAGAGGGAAGGGCTATCTCAGATGAAATTCGGTCTCTGCTCCAGCCGAGCGTTGTGTTTAGCTTAAATCTATGTGTGACTGGGTCGGTACGAAATTGTAGAATTGCTGCGATCATCATTCTTCATCAGTTTTTTGCCGCCCTGCGCGCAGCGCCTTGGACCAGGCCACATCGTAGCCTACGGGCACTCCGTTCATGCTGCGAGCGAGCTGTACTATGGAACTACCAAACGACATCGTCTGGCAGCCCTCGGGATCTATGCATGCTTTGGCTCAGTTAGCAGACAGTACAGGGCTGGGACTTGAGCATCGGGGTGTTCGCTTTTCTTAGCAGTCACCAATACGCGAGTTGCTCGGATATCAGCTAAGGCCGGCCGCATAGCCTGGCTGACATGCCTGTGTTTGGCAGACAGCAACGGCAAATCTCGCAGCCCGAGTTGGGGCCGCTGAGGACCCGCGAAAGAGCAGATCGTTGGAGGATACGACAGTGAGTTTGCTGTCATTCACACAGCAAAGCAGTCCCGTATTGTACTTTTCTTGTCATGCAGATAAAAAGTCGTGGCGTCGGTTTGTATTTGGAAAAACAAGTTCGTTTTGTTGAATTTTCTAGAGGTACCTGCCCGGTCGATTCTCGAACTTTCATTTTGATCCTGAATTCATCGTCCTCAAGTATCTATTTACAGGGCACATTTCTAAAATGTGCCGCCCTTCAGTTGGTTGTTCTCGATATAAGTTGTGGTGCAGAAAAGTAATTCTTACGAAGTGACTACTATAAAATAAACATTTATGGATTAATGTATTTTTATCTTGGGCCACGTTTGCTATATAAGTCTGCTATGAAGAGGGCTGGATAGGTGTGATGATTCCAAGACGCTAGGCTATGCATAAGTTAATGCGGTTTCGCGAGTAAGCTAGAATAAAGAAAAGGTCCAATTATTTTCAAATTGCATCGCGTTCTGCTCTGACTTGACAGCCAGATTAGATGATCATAGTTCGTGAATGTGTAAATACATTAAAATATATTTGTAAGATGCTAGGCTACATGAGAAATTATAGATAAACTAAGAGATTACGTGACGAAGCAGCTCAAACAGTGACCTAGTTAGAGAACTATAGGGTTAGTTTTTTTTTTTATCTTGACTCCTTGTTTAAACAATGGGTGTTTCAAAAATAACTTGATGTCTCAAATCAATTATGGTTCAGATTTTTTCGCTCGGTTATTTTAGAAAGCTGACGCTGGATCATTTAACGTACCATGTAATTTTCTGTTGTTAGGTATGTATTGATTAAAATTATTTTCAATGTTTTCACTCCAATTAATTGTTCTTATTTTCTGAAAAAATTGTGTATATGAGGAATTTCACTATAGTTTTTTAAAATAGCTCGTACAAGAGAGATCGTATGTGGTACATTCTAATTTTTTAGTAAAAAAGGTACAAGGACTGTTCGTTAACTACGTGGTAATTCTCCGTATCACAAGTGCGACGCTTAGGTTTACTTGCACCTCCATTAAGGTTACTGTGGGTATCCGAAGAAAATGTTCAAACCAGTCATGTCTTACGTTGAAATGAGTAAAAATACTTTCAAAAGCCCAAAAAGAAGCATAGATTTGTGTTTTATATAAACATTCAACTGTGAATGGTTTCCATTGATTTTTTTCCTCGTGGTAAGTGTTATTAACCAGCTACAAGTAAAACATGTTACACATATATTCCATTGTATAATAGTTTTGAAAACTAATTTAAGAGTACAAACGTTAAAAATAATTATAACGACATACACAATATTCCACCTGAAATAATGGAAGTTCAGCATTCCAATAAAAAACTAAAAAGAAACCCACAAGCTATGTTATAAGTATTTGGAAAGTTGAGTCTATTCTGAAACAGTTTTTACATTGCCATAAAGGACCTTGACGAAACTATGCGGTACTAAAACAAAGCGTGGCTTATAGAGATGTGCAATAAATAAAAGTCGCACAGAACGATGAACACAAAAAGAATGAACATGAAAGAATTTTCGTGGTTCAACTTTGGTGACTTTAATGTAGGCGAATAGCAGAGTATTAGCCAACTAGTTTGCCGTCCCATGACCTGAACGCAAGTTTGGTATTGTGTGAAAGCACACTGCGATTTTTGGCCCGGCAAGGTATTAAAAAGCGTCATTTGCGACGTCTAACCTTGAACCACATCAATATACCGGTTAAGCTCTTTTGACCGATTAGAGATCAGCCATTACTACGATAAATCCACTATCACATACAGCATATCACTTAATACAAGTATCATAGGTTCCATGTAATACTATTGCTCCGCTGTCCGGTTTCTTACCATTGGTCTTCCCGACGTCTGGCCTAAGTAGACAAAATAAGGACATTTATTTTCATGCTCATTTGACAGCGTGTCAATTTGTCCTTGTCCTGTTCCGTCATGCGATGCCATGCGACCGTCGCAACCGACAGCTGGTCATCTCCTTGTTGGCTCTGGCCTTCGGGCAGGCCATACTTGGACGGCAAGATCGATCCGAGTCCTCATGATTAAGTTTATTTTCCGTATGTCGAAGGGCCTGCCAGAAACGTTAGATGTTTCGCCGTAGACAGCAAAGACATGCGCGCACGTCTTGTACGTCTCCCGGTATACCGTCGTGCCCTACCGGACTGGTTACTGTTCTTACCGGAGCGATCCGTTT
Source organism: Tropilaelaps mercedesae (assembly GCA_002081605.1). Taxonomy (NCBI): domain Eukaryota; kingdom Metazoa; phylum Arthropoda; class Arachnida; order Mesostigmata; family Laelapidae; genus Tropilaelaps; species Tropilaelaps mercedesae. The sequence goes on along the minus strand of MNPL01009549.1, from coordinate 37,383 downwards.
GTGATATTTGCCGTGACCGATTCGCTCTTCCCTTCATCGATTCGCTTTTCCCAAGGCTGGTTGGAATCAGGGTCGCTCAGGAGAACAATAGCTATGCTAGACTCAGCTGATTTCGTCAGTTCCCTGGGGTCTGATACGTCACGTTGTAGCTGTAGTTGAGATTTACATCTCCGTGGAGCCCGTCTCTGTGGCTGAAAGCTACCAATGCACGCAGTCAGACGTCCTGCTTATGATATAAATGACGGATTGGGAGTTTAATGAATTGTATTATTATTATTGTTATTATTGTATCAATAAAGGAGCCAAGTGTAGCGCATCATGTACCGGCGGCATTTGATGTGACCATCGTTCCCCGTGAAACCCAAGGTGTATTTAAACGTAAGAGCTTTACCAGGTTTCCGTATTCGTTCACAGAAAGTTGGGCTTCAAATGAGAGCGGACTTCTCTGCAGCCCTCAATTGTCGTTCTTGTCGAGTTTTTAAACCATCGTTCCATGTATATGTACATCTTCGAACTTTCCATATATCTAAAAGATCGTTTTTATGAAGTGATTCCTCAGTACGGTCGAACTTGTTTATATGATTTTTCTTAATGATGGCAGAGGTTGGAGTGATTCGACAACGATATAACCATTCACAATGTTCTTGCTAAGCTTCTAGATATTAAACCATTATCCTGGCATAGTTAGGTTTCATATCACCTTATTTTTGCTGCACAGTGTTTCCTCCTTCTGTTAGACGTTTTTCTGCTATACGTCAAGCTCCATGACAATCAGCGGGGATGCATACGAACAAGATGCAATAATTGCATTTCTGACGCTGCAAAGACTATTACTACAACTGCATGTGACTGAAGGCCCTACTATAATGAGGTGTAACTTGCACGACGTTTTTAAGTTGGCCTTTAACTAGGCTGGCATTGGATTCCATAGGATAGTAGTGACTATTGTAGAACAAGTGTTGTTTTTTTTTTTTTTGTTTAAGCCATACCACAACACTCTCCTATTTCTAGGCTATAGGAATTCGTAAGTCGGATGAAAGCTGACTATTTTGCATCATGGCAATGACAGGATTTCCTCACGACTAGCGAGACAGTCTGCGCAAATGTCTCATCTCCATGCGTCCCCTTCCAGAGCGAACGACTCTGGTACACTCTGGTGCTTTCGTTAATGTACTCGTCTCGGTAAGCCGCCAGCAGACTCCTCTCACTGTCAGCTCCGATAAAAACGAGTGACAGTTCACTTGCGAACGTCTAACTCAAGCGTGTCACCTATGAAATAGTAGAAACGCTAACACCTAAAACGGCATAGCCTTAATTGACTCCGGAAAAGATTAAAAACATGAACTCCATCCGGGACGTTTGCTCAGATAGTGGTGGCGCTCGCGCGGTGAAACATTGCGACTAAGATACTGTTCCAAGTTTAACCTATAGCAATGTTTAATTATTTTCGATACGCATTGTCACTCGCTGTTTTCGCGATGTTTTGCGGTACAGATAGATACAGGGACGATAGAAATCACGAACAAGTAGACTACAGACACCCATGCTATGGTTGTCGGCGTAACAAATCAAGTACAATGTAACGTTGGCGGGGAGAATGTTGTGAGTAGTCTTTTGGTTATCTGCGTGTCTCATTTTTATTAGGCAATGTTTAGTTCGCACAAGAACGAAGATTCCGAATAGATAAATACGATGGCTGGCTCGATCGTTGTCAGCCAGACAATCAAAAAACAAATACATCTGGAGGAGAATTTTGCGGAACTTCACGAGGTATGTTTCGTTCAGGCGACGTGTCTTCGTCACGCCCACACGGCAACGCCACTGGCACGTTCTCGGTCGGACGTGGCTGACTGCTTACGCGTGTGACCCGCGTCATGCCTGGCATTACTACAAGAACACCGCGTGCCAGCAGCTCTGAAGTTCTACCAAGTCATCAGATAGAAACTTCCGCATCAAAGGCTTCTCGCCGTTTGCTCGAGCATGTGGATCTAGGTTCGCATTGGGTGCGTGCACCAGACCGTACTTCTGGAGGCTCGGCACGCACTCGGTCCAGTCCGACGAACTCATCGCCAGATGAATGCAATAACAGCAAAAACGACGAGGACATCGGTCGCCGCGTAAGCAACGCCCGAATGTCGTAGCTCTCGCCGGCTTAGCACGCCTCGGGCACGAATGGACCTAACGCGCATAGAGCTAACATCGAGGCTATGGCGATTGAATCCCGATGGAGAAGGTCGCCGTGACGCTGGCCGGACGGTATGTAGAAGACCCTAGATAGCACACGAGAGGCGTCTTATCGAGTATGAGAGCTTTGGTTGGCCCTCAGTGTTAGTAATATCGCGATATTCGTCGCTGTTACTCAACGTCATGTTGTTGTCGTGGCCGTTGTTGTCGGCGCCGTTATTGTTTATGCTCTAGCCGTCAGGTCTAATAAGCGGCACACGACAGCTGATGCCTAGGCTGTCCGATCCGGCACGCGTAAAGCAGCCCCGAGCGAGCAAACACTATTTGCCGACGTGAAGCTCACCCCGCCGGTCGCTCTCGTGTTTCTGGTGTTTGCCCCAGCAGCGTCAGTGGTGCCCGTTGTGGTGGTGGCGGTATCTGCTACTAATTAGCTAATATTATTCATCAGCGTCGTACCGATGAAGATGTGGATGAACGTGGCTCTGAGCGCATGAATGGGGCCGACGGAGAGAACGGGCTCGAACGCGAACATCGGTTTATTCCAATTTAATCTAGCCAACCGGGCTCTCCAGGTCTCCACTACCCCATGCCGCCGCTCTCCACCAAGCGTGAGTTTGCCCCAGTTTCTCTCGACGTCTTTCGAGGCTACGTGATTAGCCGTCGTCGTACGACGTTATTGTGTCGCTCTCTCATAAACTACACGACTCGTGTCGTCCTGCGCGGCGACGGTAGACGACGCTTGCGGTGCGCGCGCAAGCACAAGACTGAACGAAACGAGCGGTCGGGTTTCGTGTTCGTAGTCTTCGTTATGCGACAATGTGATAAGAACCGCGTAATGAATAAAGGACACACAGAGACAGAGGAACGGACGCCTTGATGGGGAGTCGACGTTTAGATTGTTTTGTGTTCCTAGAGAAACCTTCGAATGTGCGGCACACATATACTGCAGAAGATGCCGAATTCAACCAGTAGAGCGTTTTCAACATTTATTTTCTGCAGTATTTGATAAAGATATGTTTCTGGATTACCATGGCCTCAAAGCGAAGACAAAAAAGCGAAAAGACAAAAAAATTATCAACTAATTATAAACCGAGCCATAGAAGCCCTACAAGATTCGAAAGAGAGCTCGACGACGGCGGATCAGGAATGGTTAACTCGGATCAAGCGAAGGACCTATAAATAAACGTGCCGAATAATTTTCACATGTCTGATAAAATATAAAAGAAGTACGATATGGTACTCGATTATATTCACTTAGTGATATAGCAGAAATGTTCCTTGACAAAACTATCGAGAGTGCAAGTCAACTAAACACAGGAAATCTACAATAGGATTTTGGCGAGCTGAGTTGCATTTAGGACTCATGAGACGCTGCGCGTTTACGCTGGGCGATGTTATTGTTTCATTGTTGGAGGCATTCAGAAACCGCGTCCTAAATACGGTCGTGTTTCTGGCTGTGAAAAATAAACAACTGTCACAGGCGGCGTGGTTCAAACCAGGGGCATTGGCATTGATGGAAGCTTTGGCGCAGCTTGTACCAATACCAAGGCCCCCTGGTGCAAACGTTGGCAACTGAGGAAGCAGCATTTCGCGGCATTAAAATATAAAAAAAGCACGTGCGCTAATGTGATTCTTCGGTCCTCAATGATTTTTTGTTCGCGTTCCATTATGGTTATTTGGTGTGCCAAATATGGGCCTGATTTGAGTGTGGTTCTTTTCTCTTTTTAACAACCTCGTAGAGAAAAGTCAAAGTGCCGCATGTGAAGTCAATCAAGCTTCGTGCGTGATTTGTTGTCTCTTGGTTTACTGACCGGGTTGCGTTATTAAATGCGCGTGTCTACGAGCCAGCTGATCCGCCCAGGATCGCAACGAGTGAGGGATTGCTGTAGGTAATCCCTGAATCAACTCATGCAGTTGAGGTGTATATATAACGTCTTAGAAACTTCTCGAGTTCAAATGACAATCGGTTGAGCGGAAGCGTAGTTTTCAATGTGTTAATGTACGTGCGAGCGGGCCATGGATGTTTTTCCAGTGGCACTCGTTGTCTTCGTCTCTCTTTCCCTTTTTCGCTGCTAATAGTAAAAGAACTGTTTGTCCTGTATCGATGTTTCCTCGATGATGACGATGAGAAGTCGCTGGTCGGCATAGAAATGCAAACTTCCGCACCTTCCGACCGTTTGCTCGAGCATACGGAACTCCGTTCACATTGGGTGGATCCGCCGGGCCAAACTACAGGACATGGGGTTCGATAGTCCCCACTGAGTGAGACGACAAACGTATGTCTCGCCAAATGTATCGGGACAACCTAAAATTGACTACGTTTCACTAAAACATCGATATTCGGGTGCAGAATGATATTCGAAGGTATATTTGATGAAGCAAGGTTATGATGTGTAATAGCTGCATAAATTGTCAAGTCTGTTAGCATGTTGTTATGCTGCAAAAGGCAAGAAAGCGCTTCTGATGCTTCTTAGTCTCATTCGGGTATTCATTCGAGATTAAACAGCCGCTTGCATTGATCAGTTGAGTTCGCTTAGAGCAAGAAGAGGTCCGATTACACAATTCAATTCTTGAATAGGCTCCGCTGCGTCTTAGTGATGGCTACAACGAGGAACATCACAACAACACGAAAGCGCTAAAGCGTTCTCAACAAGGATTGCAACGGGAAACACTAGCAGCGATCAACACTAACGCAAAAACACGGTTCACCATTCAAAGAATCCATTGTTCGAAAGGATGGCTACACAGGGCAAGAGAAAGTATAACAGAGGCGACTTTCGGGTACAGGACAAAATGTCCGTGATTCTGGCGAAAAATCTATGGCGATATCTGACTTCGTTCTTTTGGTCGTGACTGTAATTTTACTCGCTGTGAGTGGCCATACTCCGGCATTCATCTTTTTCGAAAGATGGGTCCTGAGTCAAAGCGAGTAGCTTGCGCGCAATCTGACGCCGCCTGTATTGAGCATAACAGCCGAATTATCTGCGCACGTCGAGGACATGATAGAAGGGGTTTCGGAGAAGTCTCAAAATTCAGGTTTATGTTTGAGAATGATAGCTCAAACTGTCCTTTTGCCATATGCTCAGGAAACGTATTTCGACGATGTGTTTTCAGATATGATACGTCAATCTATATAGCGCTTGCACAAACCTGTCATGTGAGGAAGTGTGCCGTATCAATATCCTAATAAAATTGGGAATCTCGTCTGCCCCACAAACACTTTTCCGCCGTTTTGCAAAAGCGTTCTATTCGGTTTTACCCAGAATGCATCTCTAGATTTTGTCTGCCCGCGCCCCTCCTATAGATAATCGGGTGTATTCGTAAAGTTGCTAGCGATACCAAAACACCCATGCCTACAGAACACGAAGTGCAAATTTCTAATAAAGGTTTACCCGTGTCTTGCCGGCTAAGTGAGCAACGGGAAGGTGAACTGCTACAGGAGATTCTCTCCATCTCGCAATTGTGGAGCGCAGGGTGTATTCGCTTACAGGTACTGCGTAATGCTACAAGAAGATTGTGATACTCTCATGGAGGACTCAATGGAAGTCGTCGAAGTAAATTCCTTCGGATGCTCATCCCTCGAGGATTGCGCATTGTAACCTATTCGATTCTTCTCGCAGATCAAATTGAACCCTATCCGAGTATTATGTACAACTGTATGTTAACCGATAAGGACTTTTACGATCAACTGGAGCCGAACGACCGCATTTTGCCCAACAGAATAAAGTTATTGTACTTTTTGTGTCGTGTATACCATTTCGTCGGCGACATAACGTCACAAGCGTTAAGGTCTAGTCCCCTTTTCTCAGGAAGACTTGTATGTACAACTTATCTCGTTTCTCAAGCGAATAGAAGTTGTGACAAATTTGACTCTACCCCACACAAAATTTAGATTCGCGAAATCACGGCCTGGACGAGCAATGAGCTTCCAAGGTGTGCAAAAGCCTAAGCAATATTTACCATAAACCAAACGGTTACGATACTACATACGAGTTTTGGATTCGCATGCGACGTGGCAAACCTTCATTGAAGATAATGACCGGGTTTTCTCAACCTCAGAAGTTTCAAAGCTCGTCAAAGACACTGTGAATCCCATGGCCGGTCTAGAACGAAGGGGCACTGAAGTAAATAGAAGTCCTCAGATGTGTCGTGCGAGTAGGAACAAGTCGCTAGTCGATGAAGCCAATATTGCTCTAACCCTTTCAATGTATCAAATACTATTTCCGGATGGCTTTTCCATTTCAAATAACGGATAAAGTAAATTTCCATTACTTATAGCTGGAACACAGTAAGAAGAGCCGTTTGCGGCGAAGTTTAAGGGATTTTTCAGTAAAATATGAAGTTCGTCTACACCTCGTGTTCCTAGCGCTTATGTCTTCCGCAGCGCATACGAAGCCGCAACGCTAGAAATGTATGGTGCAGCTCTGGCATATTTCACGCTTGCGTTCGATGTCGAGTATGGGCCTGTACCAAGCAAAACAGATGGTAGGTGTAATTCATGGAAAAGCTGATTTTATCAAGATTCGTGAGCCATTAAAGTTATTCGTCACTTCGTGTGTGGACTACACGTAATCTACCTACGGATGACACCAGGCCATTGAGTTACGGGCAAGTTGGTGATGATGTCGTGGTTGCTTTTCTATTTTTTTTAGTCTAGCTATTTTTTGTTTATCCGTCTGATAATACTATACACTTTGCTGCCATTTACTATGCAGTCCAGCTATTGGGAAAAGCAATGTGAATAACAATTTCGAAGTTCTTTTTCATTGTTCGCTGGCCTGAGCGTTCGCCAAGAGATGATGAGGATTGTGACATCCAGCGTCACTACTAGACACGCGCGAGGAATTCATTACCAAGAAAATGCATAGTAAATGCAATTAAGTGTCGATATCGCATATGAATTGCATTAGCGATTGTAAAGTGCAAAATATTACAGACATACTGTGTTTATTAATATTCCTTGAAAGGTGACAAAAAACAACATTACCATCAAGATGTGTGTGCGAATTAAAAAAAAATTAATATTGTTATTTGAATATCAGATCCGCTGAAGAAGCCGTCTTCAATTCGTATGTAGTCAGCAGTTTACCAGTTCCAGTATCCAGTGACCTGACCAAGTTAGCTAAGTGACCAGCTCGTCAAGCCCTGCTCATTTTGTTCTTTCTTCCACATGTGCGAACCTAAATCAACTTGTTTGTACGGTAGCGTCAGTTGTAAAATTTTATTAGCCACATTGTGGCGTATCAATGAAGCATTTCATGTACCTCAACACAACACTGCATATATATATATATATATATAACGAACTGTATATATATATATATATATATATACAGTTTCGTAGACTTCTGTAGTAACTTTGCGATCTATTACCTCGGAAACTTCGTCATTCAGGGGCATCTTCTTATAAGAGCAATTATTCCATTAATCACTAGATCTACAGGGAACGTATCTGAATTTTTTAACACGCTCGTAGGTGCCTTATCATGCCGTGAACACATTCGTATATGCCTTGGCTTCATACGTCTTATGGCTTATGCGTTGAGCCTCCAACGGCATCACTTTTGTTAATATCAATAATTGAATACTTGGCTTTAGAAAATGAATTTGAAAAAGATTTTCTTCTCAAACTCGTTGTTTAGTCTATCCGTTACGTTTTAAGTGTCCACTACCAATGTCTACTTACGCTTCAGTAAACAAGTTCTTAGGTTTAAAAGTGCACAATTTCAAGTAAATCGATTTTCAACTGTGAGCTAAGTCTGCTGATAGTTGTTAGTATAACTTTTTGTTGCTTTTTTGAAAAAGATTTTTAAATAAAATTGAACAAACGTACAAGCGTTTACGTAATAAAAACGGTACGTCAGCAATCTTAAATAAATTCTAATTGTAACAGCTTCGTATTCTGTATAACTGTTATTTAACTGATTCGTGATTTAACTGGCCGTTTTTAAATGTTAGTTGTTTCTTAACGATTGTTTCTGACACTAAACTAGGCTCTCGTCGGTCATTCAGAAGCCGTGCTAGGAAGCCGTGAAGACACTGGAACAATTGTTTCGGCGGCGCCCTTATAAAATTTCCATTCCAACAAAAAGATCCTCCGCAAAAATATTGGTCTTTTTCATTTTTATATTGCGTATTTGTTATTGTGTTCACCATTTAATTGCTAAAGTACACCTCATAGTGTCGCTAGTATACCAGGCGTTTCATCATTTCGATGAATCGGGTTAATACGAATCTGGGATGTCCATTTATTTCACTGCATTGCTTATAGCTGTTCAGTAGTAACGCATGCGGTGACGTATTTGTTAAGTGCAAATGTCTTACTTTTACCATTGATTTATTTAATGTACATTCCATTTTAAAAATCCCTTTGAAAACTTTCATCGCTTAGTACGTCCAGAAGAACAGACATAGCAATGTTAAAAGCGGGGCGGAGAAGGAGTAGAGTAAGTAAGGTTAGTGCTGGGATATTGTCCTCCGAATGCTGCCACCGCGAAAGCAGACGTGGCTTCTGGTATAAAATAGATGGCGGTGCCGCTATGTGGCCTCACGCTTGGAGAAATGGTTCGATTGTCGAATCAAAGTCTTTTTGCTGCTATCGCTCTTTGTTCGGAACGCCAATGCCGAGAAACGGTCGATTTTATATATTCATAATGATTGAAAGCACTTTAATACAATGATTATTCATAAGGGTCACACTTTTAAAATAACAATAATAATAATCGCGCTCATTCCTCTATTCTGAGTAGACGCTGCCATTTCACTGCTAAGTGCAGGTCGGTAAATGCCCTGATGAGACATTCTCCAAGCCGTGCATCGTTTACGAAAGAGAGAGAAAAGAAGAAATATGATTTCAGAACAAGAAATGCAATATTTACTGAGTCTTATTGATAAAAACAAGCTTTTATTCGTATATGTGGCGGAAGTGCTCGTTATACAATATTAGGCGACCAATCAGATCGGTCAGTTGAGCTCGTTCAGTCTGTAGATGGAAAGGTGGAGCTCGGTGACTCTGGGGTGCATTCACGTGCGCTTTGTTAACGGAGAGGCACCAAGGTGCACGGGTTTGATCCCCGCCGTTGCACATTTACATTTATGTAATCCGTCTTACGGAATAACGCAAAAGCGGTACCGTGGGAGCTGAATGCTGCCTGGTGGTCAGCCCTAAAAACACGAAGTTCGTAGAGGAGGTAATGCTAACGCAGTCCCGAGTCCAGCGGGGGTGGGAAAAAAGGGTTTCAGTGGGTTTGTGAGTCCCAAACTGATCGCTGCAGGTCGCCAGTGATGCACCATGCCTGCGATGGGCGCTCTGCCTTTCCCGAACCCCCCCGAAAAAAGTTCTCGCATCAAGAGCGACTGAACGATCTTTTTGGACTGGGCTTCACTTGCCTGTATCGATGAAAAACATAACTGGAACGTCCTCATCAGGCTTGTGATGCCGACTCCAACCAATTCCAATCGATACCATTTTTCCGAAAAGCCCAGACGCAAAACGATCACATGGACAGTCTGGGGCTCGCAACGACTCACGTTTTGAGGATAAGGAACGTCATCCCTGCTTGGTATATATGCTGAGTTGTTGTACCGTTCTAACGGTCTTTGACATTGAAACGTAGAAGACACCGTTCTGTCCCTCATAGTACAATCCGAATCATAGACACTGAAAACCGTACGTAAAAAGCACAACTTTAGTCCTCTTAACTTGCACTACCGCTATGTAGTGGTAGCACTACTACACAGCGTAACTACTGCTAGTACTACCTCTCTCTGTATCCTGATCACAAGAATATTCGACGTACAGATGTTATCATGAATAGGCCATTAATTTAATTGGACGCTGACGAAACGAATGGCGAATTTTTGCTGGGCCTGCACATCTGCTTCGTACGCTGTTTCGATTTCGAATGCTCGACTCGGATATCGATGTGCATAAGCAATCACCAGTTGGCGCCGTCACTCGTTAGTAGCCAGGGCTGGTTTTTTCCTTCTCGTCGAATCTCGTCACGACGTGTACTTATGGACGTCCACGTACTCCAGAGTCCGACGAGGCGGGCAAGCAATCTTCAGAGGGGCAGACCAGAGCAAAACACCCCTCTTGAATTAATTGGATAACGACAGAATGTCAAATATGATAGCGATGTTAAATCTAGTTCCAATGGGAGATAAGGTCTGGTCTGTTTGAATCAGTGTTTGCGTTTGTGTCGGACGATCGTCGTCATTCAAGAAATTGGATGGAGTCAACTAAAAAAAAGCAGCCCAAACGGCAATAATTAGTTTTATTCAACGTAAACTACAGCAAAACTGTGTAAATGAGAAAACGTGGTACTCGATTAGATAATGGCGAACAATTGTCCTATTGCTTTATTTGCAGCCGACCAGCTCGTGCGGAATGCATCCCAATTAACGACATGAGCAGGTTTCACGTTGGTCAGTATGACATAAAGGGACATGGTAGACCCTTCATGAAATTGCATAATGTACTCTCTATCGTGAGAGGATTTGATAGATCTTTTCATGGATCTATCCAATCTTCTCACGTATTCGTTCAGGAACTTCGCTAAACGCGTCTAGCAATGTCCAGTTAAATGCCTCACAAGGAGCTTCATGGGCATAGTGTGGTCGACATTTCAGGATCATCAGGTAGAACTCGACGAAAAATGCCTAATGACGTTAGCGCTATTTTCGTTATCCTTTTTCATAGTCCAAAGCCGTACAAAGAAGCCAATTTCGTACCAGTGAGTGAAACTATGAACATATCGCGTATTGTCAAACAGACACAGAACTGCCAGCTGTGCGTATTTTCCGTGCAGCTTTACTTACATGAAGCAAGAATTGGTACCGTTATAAAAACATCGTAGAGTGCCATTATCTTACCCCACCTATAATTTGCAATACATATGTAAAAGCTAAACCCAAAATTCATTTCATGCAGATTATAGTTTCACCCCAAAGTTTTCCGACGTACCTGTTGTTCTTGTTAAAGAATCCCTAATACGTTTAGCTTATACATGAAGATTTACATGAAGGCGAGGTAAAACAAACGGTGAGCATTTTACGTCTACATGCCGGTAGAGACAAAAGTCGCCTTCGCCTATAAACAAAAACCAATGGCACTTATGGCAGAGCCAAAGGTGTATAGCACTGGGCCCGAGAATGCGTGCTAGATACGGTGATATGTAATAAGTTCGAAGGAGACTGTTGACGCTGTAGAGCTGAATCTAGGAAGAAAGGTGAGAATTCTAAGCCGAGCGGCAACAATTTGCGACTTAAACGCTCATGAGGCGTCTTCCCTATTTGGTCAGGTTTTCTCTTTTTTCTCAGGCCGGCAGGTAGGTAACAGGCAATCTTCGCACTCTGAGGGGCCCGTTCGCGTTCGTATTGGGGAATGGGACGCGACTCGCCATTATGGTGCTTACCTTCCTGTCCTTTGTGCAGACGCTGTAGAGCCGTCGTACGTCTCGTCATTCTCCAGACCCACAACCCTTCCTGCCCTCTATGGCAAAGGAACCGGATCACGAGCACCTTTTCTCGGCTGCTATTTCTAGCTTACCGCTCTAGCAACTACCAGCCAATTTGGTGTCGGCTTTCCTGTCTTCTCTCGGCGCTGTCTCCTCTTTCCCGACGCCGATCGTACGGACCTTTGGCCCCTATCGTCCCACATCAGGGGGCCTCTCGCCACCATCATCCACTTCCAGAGCGACTTGTCGGCGGGAGGAATCGCGACGGTTGTGGCCGTACTGGTGGCGCCTTCGCCGTAAGCTTATGGCCCTCTCGTTCTCGTTACAACGAAGGAATCAGTTCCTGTCTTCCTTGCATTATCTCGCCGGGAACAACCGTAGAAGAGCGAGAAAAACAGAGGATGAGAAAGCGTGAGAAGAGGGTATAAGGACATAGAAAGGGTAGGGAAAAGCTTGGGTAAGCGAGGGAGGACGCCGATGCTAGAAATCAGCAGGAGTGCAGTCTCGGCCAGATAGAATAGAACAAACAGGATGCAGTCTTGCTCTTATGGGTGCTACCGGCATGCGGTCGTGCGTGACTATATCCATGGGTGTGTGTGTGTGTATGTGTATGTTTGTGTGGTTTCGGAGTCTTCTCTATGTCTCTAGATAAGATAGGATAAGGCGAGGCAATCATACGAGATAATGCAATTATGTTGCTGACGCGGTCATAGCGCACCCCGCATCTCACGTGCCCACGGCCTCCGTACTCGAAAGAGCCCTGGTTAAGGCAAGCCTAGAAGACCCTCACACCGAAGGCGCTTATCCATTCCCTGCTCTAACTATAAGCTGTTTCTCCTTAACTCTTCTTAGCACTCGACGCTATATATTCTGCCATCTTTCATTCTTCCTGCTCGAGCAAGCTAGTCTCCTTGGAGGCACTATAGGTCTGTTCGAGTTGGAGCGCCTGGGATAGGCCGAAAGCCCTGCCGGTGTCGGTTATAGTAAACATGATACAGGTGTCAGTATCCGATAAATATAGTAGAAAACGAATACCGTGGAGGCTTGGCGGTGTGAATACGTATCTAACTTCGTCGATAAGCAACACGGCTTTAGGAAAGGTTAACTACCGTAAATTTACCGTGTCGCACGTTTTCCACGGCGAGCCTAGGCAACCGACTCAATCCTTTTGTATCCTCCTCCCTCTGTTGCTTTAGCTGTACCTCCCCACGAGGCAATCGCAGATCTGTATGCCTTTCATATTCGTGTGATTTTGTATGACATACTATCCAATATCGCTAGACCTTGTTTTTCCTTGACACAACCAAGAAAGAAGTTAGCGGTGAATTTTAGGTAGATCATTTCATATCTTACGTTCATCTAAAATGGAGGGCCGGTTCCTTATGGCAACGAATTCAATTAATTCTAAAGAAAATTGAGGCTTCTTTAGTAGGCCTTCAATACGGAATTTTGAGAGGTATAAACAGACCACACACACTCAGCATTTAAGCTCAGACTCAAGCTACAGTGAATACTATGTGCCCGTTCCTTAATACCGTAGAAATGGAATATTTAATACAGTCGCCATGGCAAGCATTTCACTGGCACTTGCGGAGCCATATCGTACCTTAACAGATCCAATTATGCACGCGGATCTAAATTAAACCGCCTAAGCGCTACAAGATAGAAAAACCGACTACGAGCCGTGGGAACGTTTAATGCAGTCACTATAATTACACTCTGACACGCATCAGGATATATTTAGCAATTCACACTCAATTGCACATGTTCAGCGCCACCACGCCTAGAGCTAGTTTTGAGCAAGCGAAAATGCGTAATACTTCGAAGCGTGTGCTACTCTACCATGATTGGACGCATTTACTTCAACTAAGTATAGGTCGTGCATAGTCCGGGCGCACAGTTGTGTTGTCCTTGCTCGCGTAAAACGACAGGCCCACTGCCCGACCCGACCCGGAGGTATATGTGAGGCCGGCGAAGCGACGGCTAGGACAAATTTCGCTCGTCTCGGATGGTTCACAAGTGGGCCACGGCACACGGTCCGACAGCGAAAGAGATGTTTGCGTTTTTTCTTGGCCCCGCTCCAAGCCGCAGAGCAGCGGGACTTGGCCCCCTTAGCCGCGTCCGACTACTCAGCCTCAAGTCGACGTCGCTAAATGGCGCCATTGCGATACGCCATATCTGTCGGCGTGCGCATGACAGTTCTTCTACGCGCTAGTCGAGTGGTTTCATGTCAAGCGACCTTGTCACGACGAAGCATCCACTGAATGAGGTACGAGAAGAGTATGGCCGCATGAAGCGATGAACAGAGACCGCCAGAGTTTCCGGGCGACGTCTACAGGGTCGAGAAAGACAGAGAGGACGAACCCGCAGCGCGTTCAGGATGACCCCGGCTTGACATTCATCCAAATTGACTTTGTGCCGTGGGTTTGAAGTAGACACATTTCAGAAGAAATCATTCTTGATCTCGTTGCCATCGTAAAATGACGTCGTGCAACTAATTATCAACGGCGGCTAGCCTTAGCCGACTTTTCGAGGACGGGGCCTACCAGACCTTCCCCAGCCTACAGAATTGTTCACTTCGAAGGTTTGCGTATACCTGAGTGTCCACTCGTTGAATCTTCTCCCATCACGTTTGCCTACTCCGGTATTTGCATTCGGGGCTTAATGAGGCGGGGTTAAATGAGCTTAAAAAGCGCAGAAATCATGTCTAAGGCTACACCATTAAGACAGCTTGACGGATGAGCGAATGTGGAAAGCGACAAGGAAAACACTGCGCCTCCATCTTTCTCCGACTCCATATCTGTGACGTGGAAAGAAAGGACCACGTAGTTGAACAGCTCGGCTTGTCGCTGTTTGTTTTTGCGTTTCCGCAGGGACGACGTAAAGAGTCATCCGGAACTTGAGCAGGGTCACTACCACACTAGCTCGTACGTACGACGACATCACAAATGTTCGTTGAGATGTCTAAATTTAAGGATACTAGCGAAACCGGTGATGTGTTTTTATCTTGTCAAGAGAATAGAAGAGATATTTCCGGATTTCGGTACCATAAATTGGAAAGTGTTATATTGCTTCTGTAGCTGGGTAGAATGGTCAGTAGTAGTAGTAGTAGTAGTAGTTCTCCACCAGGACAGTCGTCACCTGCACACTGCCCATAGCCAAGCTGTTAGGTTCAATTGGACTTGGCACCACATTCACAAGCGAGGTTTACGTTGTCCGTGTCTGCGATAGCTGTCACCCACACCCTTTTGTAGCATTTTAGCTTTTGTCTTGCGCCTGGTCCATAGCAAATCATTGGAGCCGAGAATCTACGCCCAAAATCGAATACTTCGGATCGGAAGCGCTGCGCAAACTGATTCGACTGGCGGAAAGGTTTCCCGCGCGCGTCTCTCCTGCGGTCCTGATTCATTCGTCTTCCGGGACTAGGCCAACCTTGCTCGTGGCCTTTTCCACTAGCCGGTGACCGACTTGCCTTCGATCCATGTTTACCCGCTCAGTATCCAGCACCGGAGATGCGCATGCCAGGCTACGTTGATTCTCGCGGTACTGCTTTAGAATACACGTACATGGTGACTCAGGCGGCTGAAGCGAAAGGAAAGACATGAGGCAGACGCCACGAATCAGTGAGTACCTATTGATTGGCTACGTCGATGATGCGGCCAGGCGTTTAGCCACTACGGCTGATACTGCTCATTTTGGGCTAGACTTCGGGGTACCACCTAGAGCTAACTTTGCCAAGAACGACGCCCGGAAGGCTGGGAACGGCACGGCCGGAACAGGCCAAAGACTGCGGCAATTCGGTGTTACTTCTTGAGGGTGAGGCGGGATAGATGGGGGCAACTGTAATCATACCCACCACATGGTTCTGGCCTCTGCCTGATTCCCACTGCTACTTTACCGTCCCTTTCATTAAGCACACGCCACACTGCGTCGTTCAGCTTGAACTAGACTCTGCTCCGCGGTAGCAGCTGAGGTGGCCGACTTCGTCAGCAGGGGCTGAAACAGACGCCGAGGTGGCTTTCTGCAGAACATTTTCCACTTTCGTCTTCTACTTGTTTCTGACGCTTTCGATTGGCCCACCGACACTCCCGGCCGTTGGTGCTCACCTCTGATAGCAGGAAATCTACGCAATGTTGGCTGTTGTTTGCCATCGAGTTGATACATGTAGCCAGGGCAAAGAAACACTTTGCCTGCCACTTTGACAAAAAGCGGAATTAGCCATAGTCAAAGCTAGTCGGCGACGAACAAGTTGAGGCGGCACCACAGCTTTGTGCGGATTTCAGATATTCCCGAGTTTTAGATACTCATAAAACACTTTAGTAGAGAAACAAAATAAAAACAACTGTGGCTAGAGATATATGTTTCAAGGTACCTTTGATTGATAGTTGGTTTGTCAAAGAGTGCCATACGTGGGACATAACTCGCATGTAAATGAAATTCAGAGACAAATGTTAGATAATATGTGCATCAATATACGTTTGATTGACAATTTTTAACGGCATTTTTCACTCATAACTACGCACTTGATTATTTTTTGGCTCTAAGTTCTGGCAATAGAAAGCCAAAAATTCAGGTAAAGGTAAATTTGGACCATTGCACTACACAAGTATCATGCAACTTCGCGGAGTAGTAATCACGCAACCGTACCAGTCCTGAGTTTCCGACCATAACCTCGGCTTTGCGGAAAGAAACCTCTATTCACCCTACAATTACTGTGAAGGTTACAGAAGCGTGCCATAAAGCGACTGCTATGAAGGCCGTTCATTAGCAGCTAGCAGGTGCTTGCCAATGCCGTATTCGCGGCACTCGGAAGATCTAACATAGCCTCTCACATACTATTGGAGGGTTACTACAATTAATTCTTCGGTTGGAACTTGAGGCCTGCCTTCCTGCCCGCCCCTACGTGTATAACACGTGCTTTGTACCGCACCGAACGTTTTCGTCAGAGTGCGCATAGTAACAAGGACGTGTATTTCACCTATGCAATCCTATACGACACGTACAGACGCGCTTCTTCGACAACCCCATCTGGTGACGCGACAGAGCGCTCCATTCTAGAGTGATTGAATACCCAATCAACACTTGTACTCAACGTCTCTTCAATCAACACTCGAACATGCCTAACATACAATACCAAGGGCTACTAAAGTGACTTCCAAAGGAACGTCTTCACCCACCGGTCTGGTACTATCAGGTGAAGATCTGAACCGAAGATCAGTACGGCTGAGAACGGCTGACGTGGAGTAGGAATGCCTCCTGCATGAGTTCCACACTATCCTGGCAAATACGTTGTCACGAAAGGACGACGCGCGTGAGCGTTTGTTGCTTCGACAGAAATTAAACCGCAGAAATATCCAGGTTACTACAAAAATATTCATTAGAAAGATGTCGTTTCGGCAGTAGAACTGCTCGAAATGCATCTAACTTGGAAGAACATCTGCTTAAATTGCGCTAAAACACTTCACCGCATGCGCTAACCCCGACAAGCGTTTTCCGTGTCTGTAGTAAATAAACCCCGGCAGTGTTGGAAGACGACGTCTCAAATCGGGATAGAATGAACGCGTCGCCAGTCGAAGAGTTTGCTTTAACACCTTTGTGTACCAGGAAGGAACTAAGGATTCGCCAAACAAGGTACTGCCTTTGGAAGGAGCCTGCGTCACGTAAACTGTTCGCAGGCACTTCGTACGAATACACCATCGGGAATGGGGAATGGGAGCGCAACCGCTGCAATGAGAACCCACTCACATCTGATTTGCCAAGCCCCCTATGCTCATGTTTGTCTCTGAAAGAACTCCGGGATCACCATAGCGGAGTAAACTCATTGTGAACACATTGGGTGTTTTCCAACGAGCTTTTTAGTTGTGGCGTACATTTACAGTACAGCCTCCCTGTGCTTAAGTGGTTCAGGCAAAATGTACTTACTACTGGAAGGAACGACTTGTCTGTGTATGTCTTTTGAGTGCATAGGTGTCACTTCTGCTATGCCCGGCTTCATGACGCGCCTTCGTTCTCCTTGCGTCGCCGAGATCGTGCTCGAGTTTAGTAACCTGCCCGTAGGCTCTACTAGTAGTCTAGGTCGTGCCACTCTAGGCCTACTACGTGCAGTCTGTAACTAAACCGTGCGTAGGTCGCCGTGCCCGAAGCGGCCGACGTGTTGTGCCGGAAGGCGGTTTGTCGGTCTGCGAGTTGGCGTCTAGACCGCACTGCTCGTAAGCATGTCGAGGACAGGGAAACGAATACGAATGACATGTGGAAAAGTCTTTCCCGCCGGCAGAGAGTAGGCTCTGAGTGTACCGCGCGTGGTTGTCAACGTATCAAATGTCAATAACGCAGCACGAACAAGGAGAAATAGCGAGAGGATGATCAATTCCCTGATAGAAACACATCACACTTCGAGGTGTGCTGCGCTTTCTACTAGCGAGCGAATGCTGCTATCGTGTACTGCACCCACCCATCAAGCCGGTACTGGCTAGCCGGTATTGCGGCAAACTTGAAAAAATCCGGTTGAATTTTAATTACATCGCTCGGCATAGAGAGAACGCCGACGAAGTTCTGGCGCGGATGAACGCATTAGAAGTGAAACGCGGACACACGACCAGAATTTATCGCGGTGCGCTTCGCTTCTGTGCGGTGGAAGTTCGCACACAGCTGCATGCTTGGTACATGTATGAGATGCCATAAGATATTAACTAGCATGTTTTTGTCTGCACTGGACGCACTCATGTCCTTAATCGAGTGCGGCCGGTCAATGCTCTGCTGCACGTCCCTGTAAAAACGTTCAGACCACGTTTTCGGAACATTTCAAATTTCCTCGATGTCGGGCCACCCCACTGGCTTCAAGGTCAGTGAGATTCTGCGCAGCAGATCAACGTCGTAAAGATATAGGCACTATAAAGTTTTGATGTTGACGGCGCCCTGGCGATAGCCAAAGGCACCCGAAGAGCCCTGGGTCCGCTTGCTTCTGCAGTCCGTCAAATACTTCAGCGATTTAAGTCCAAGCAAGCCCAAAAGAAGGTTCCATTTGACAGACACCCTCTAACAAGGAGAAACTGCAGCGTTACTTGTTGCTATGGCCTCCCCTCTAGCAGTCGCTAGCTTTCCTCTAGAGTAGGATTTCGATCCCGGCATTTTCCCGGATATCGAAATAAAAAACAACACAGAAGCTTTTGAACGGGCTTAATGATCATTTATTTGTTTGTATATATAGAATAAAATGCTCTGTATCTACGAACTTTTAACAAAGTGTGTATATATATATATATATATATGTTTCAGGTGTTTGTTCTTGAAAGCAGACACCACTAAAACCGAATCAATCATGCAAAATATTAAAAACCTTGGCTGATATCAAACTCAATCGTTCGGTCATCGGAAAGCCGTCTTAGGTAGATTACATTTGACGGTCTACTCAAAACAGACACAATTTGGTGCTTATGTTGTGGCAGTTAAAGCGACCCGTTAAGAACTACAGCTGATCAGGCTGGAGCCCAACTACTTTGGGACGCTTCCGCGCAACCAAGTGTAGAAATCCCCGTCAGTGAAAGCACTCCAGAACAACTGGAAGTACCTGAAGACAGGTGATTGCGCCAAACATCGATAGAGGGTGCTTTATGTTGATCCTCTCAAATGGTCCGAGCTATATAGAGTTCTACTTTCTCTCTGTCTCGTTCTCTCTCTATTTCTGTAATCGTATAACTTTCGTGCAATATTTCCAATGTACTTCGATGACGGCAGTTGACGGTAGTTGACGGTCATTGGACCGCGCGTAGACGTCGTTGATAATCTCAGCTGACTGCGATGGTTGAAAACTTGATACGTAGTGGCTATCGAACGGCGTGCATACGCCGTCACGCCCACACGGACTTGGGACCCAGCAATGGCCAAGTGGGTCGGAACTAAAAAACATATCACGCCCGGAACACTGGCGTGCGGTCGAAATCAGCTTCAGGTTGGGTTTTTCGTTTTCCCGGTCGAGTTTGAGGTAGCCTTCTAGACATAGCGCAACCATTAAGGAAGAATGATTGTCTGCAGAACGCGAAAGACTTACGTTAGTCGAAGGCTCGCTGTTTTCCGACGTTGATGGGAGTTGAAGTGAAAAATCCCCCCAGATCGTGTCTGATGTAACGTCTATTTTTAGCCCTGGCAAGGTTGCCACCTTGAATAGCAGATGATGTCCCGTAACTCATTCTGCTGGAAGAGTGCAGACCGTGAAATCATTGCTTGCATCTCAGAACTCCAGATGGTTCCGCCAAAACGAAGGCCAGATATCATGATTATTCAGGCTGACCTCAAGGGAGACCTTGCGGTTAAGTGTGCTAAGGAAATTGCTGCCACGACCCCAGTAGACGAGCATCCTGAGTACGTAATTAGCCGAGGGAATCTGTTTTACCCGACGTAAACGTGCATTCCTTGGCAAACGTTCCAGAATCGGTCACGTTTAGAAATCCACGCCGTCGCCTGAACCAAGCAGGGAAGTTGTAGGCAGACTTATACAAGTTAATAACCAATTTAAAGTTAGGTTAGTACTATAAAGACCAGCTTGACCAGCTGACCCCTCTGTTCTTGAGTGATATCCTTATTCATTTTAGTTTGGAATGAAACACGTTTCAGAAGTGGGCACACGTTGATTACAATTTGCTGCAATGCTATAACACGCACCTGTATGAGGTGGCCCGCCGCGCCAGGTTGTAACCTTGCCGGGCCGTCATCTCGCCTTCGTTTTGAGTTGGCCGCTTTTGCCTTCGAGAAGGGGGATTGCCAACACTTTGTACGACTCAATGCCAAATAACGCCACTAACTCTGTCTGAAAAATAGACGTGAGAAAGCGTCTCAATGACAAAAAAAAAAAAAAAAAACAGGTCATAAGTTGCTAATGACTCGGGCCGTGTATTAATCGTGGATCGATGCCTGAAACTTGTTCATTGTAGTTTGCGTGGTAGAAGGCGACGTGACATGTGGCATCGAGTACGTTCCTTGGCGACGCCGTGACGTCTAAATCCTCGACTTTTCCGGCTATTGAGTCTCGCACCAGGGGGCTTCTCACTAACGTCGTCCACTTCTCTCTGGGAACAGGCGTAAGAGGGAGCATTCAATTAAACCCTGAAGTGTATATATATATATATATATATATAGATAGATATATACATTAGCATTAAGTATTAGAGAAATGTATTTGTAGGCTACTGAAAGAGACTGCCAACATTTTCATGCAGACGCAGCTGGCCAGTTAGAGGAAAGGATGGTGAGGGTCTGCGGCATGGGAAAGCCTCCGAGGCCTACTTTACCCAGAACCCTTTCGGATCCGGGGTCTGACATTCGTAGATAAGTTCTCGTAGGTAACAACCTACGAGTCTCGTACAGAAACGCAGACAGACAACAAGACGGACTATGCGTATGCGTCGAGTAATCATTTCGGTAAAAATTTATTTCAACTGGCAAGCCGTAGCTTGCGCGCCGTCCTTGGATCTCGATTACGCAAAATCGCGGGACGACCGTCTCAGTCGAAGTTGAGTCGAGTCGAAGATTTCTTATTACATTTTCATGTTTTTGTTAATTATTTTTCATAGCCGTAACCGTCTCACGTGTACCATGAGCCTCGATGATCGCTAAGCAGTGATATCGCTCCGTATCGATTCTCTCTCGCGTCGCCTCTACGATGTCGCATCGACGCTTTGATTGGGCCTAAGGCCTTGCTGCTGACTCAGGTTTGCTACAATTGCCGCGCTTCCAACAGGAGGACCACGCGTCGCTGCAACATAACATTGACTAATTAGACAAACAAAGAGTAGAAAGGATCGATGCTTGAATCGACGGACGATACAAAGGCCGCACTGGCGCTCAGGACGAAACGTGTCAGGATACTGTGTGCTGGGGGGGGGGTGCTTTGTCACAGAGCGACGCGGCCACCGTCGGCCAGCTGACGTGTGCCGCTCCCCTTCGGCACATCGTCGTGTGCAGCGTTTGTTTGAACATTCGACCGTACTATCGGATGCAATGCCGAACCTAGGCACACCGACGGCACCGCCTGGTCAGGCCTTTTGTCTCCCCCGTCCGGGCCGGAGGGACGCCCGACGGTCGCTTCCGCAGTCACGACTTGGCCACGTCTTGGCCGATTGTCAACTCCCTAATAGATGCAGCGAACTTGACGTGTCACGAGCCCCGAAACGCGAGTGAATCAACGACAGAGAAGAGAAACGGAACGCTGAAGAAGCGGCAAGGGAAAGATGGCAAGGACAAACGGGAGAAGATACGAGGTGCGACGGAAACAAACTGAGACTACGAGAGCGTCAGGCTGTCGGAACAGACTTGTTGTTGCAGGATCTGGCCTATTTCCGGGCCTACCTCAATCTAGACGCAGGTTCATCAGTCAGTCGTTCGCGCAGTTCGTCAGGGCGGCAGTTGCGAGGTGGTCCTAGAAATGCGGCCAGGCCACCATCTCGAGGTTTCGATCCTGGTCGGCATGCCACTGTAGCCGACTTAGGGACGGTCTAAAATTCTTACGAAAGGGGAAGTGGAAGAATCGTTCGAGGGGAAGCCAGCGGAGCTCGATCTTGTTCAGGGACACATGAATCTAGTTGATTCAGAGAACGAAGTTGATTCTGAATGCAGAAGGGCCATGCCGCAGATTGATGGACCTCGTTTCCTGCGACACGCCGGGTTTCCAGCCGACAAAGCTATCCCCTTCGGTGGCAACGCCTTCCTGACGGGTCGCATGCAGATGCTAAGAAACGTTCGCGGCGAGATCGTATACGGTGGCGCCATTGCCAATACTGCGGGCCTGTACGTGGACACGCACGACGTACACGTACCATCGGCCTATCGAAATCTGTGCACAGGTTCATGTGGTGACTGACCGTCATCAGCGATGGCTAACGCGACCCATGGAGCCGCCGGCGGATTCCCGCTGGAATTGTTGGAAAAAGGCTTTGAAATTTATTCGATTTGATGGACGTAGACGGCAGAGGATAGTCGGGTCGGCAAACGACATCGCTTTCGATGACGCTTTCTCAGTAGCACCGTTCTCAGGCTGGAGGCGACTCACGCGGAAATCCTGCCTTCGGCGCTACGACGAACGGTCGAAGCGAGATCTAATTCGACAGTTGTATGGTCGGTGTAATAGCTACAATCGGGCAGCATCCCCTTGACGAGACGGATGCTTGCCTAGGCGCCAGGACACCAAAAGGCCGCCGTATATTAGTGGCCTGCCATTGTGACGCATTCGTCAATGTATCTATTTCATCGCAGTCCGATCGGAACTCTGACCGGCGTCTGTTCGCTTTGGGCCTGGACTTACGGACCCCTACGGATCTCGCTAGATGAATCAGCGATACGGGGAGTGTCTTCTGAACGTAAATCCGAGGAAAAGATCTCGTCTAAAGTACGTTTTCATTGGCGATTCGGACTGGCCTTATCCCGCTTTTGTTGTGGCCTCTTTTGCGGTCATTGGAGGCTCTGTTCGGCATAGGCCGAGGCTGTCGTCCTCCACAGAGGAGTTCGACTTCGTCCTACTCAGCTGGATGTGTCTCTACAGAAGTGGCGATGTTGCGCGTGTGCCGATGAGCCAGCCGTTGAGTGACCGTTGACCGAAGTCAACCGCCGCTGGCTGGTGGACGTCGATACCGCAAAAAAACAGGATTCTCTGCAGTCCAGCGTTGCGTGAAGAGGTGAGTCCAAGCCGGTGAACGACGAGTTCACGCTGGGTCCGTTGGCGTTATGATATTGGCACCGTTTTTGACGTTCTAGGGTCGACCGATTCGGCATGCGCGTAATTGGCGAGCCGTTACGTGTGCGCATGCTCAGAGCAGTCGAATTAGCGGATGAGACGTCGCATCCGAGGGAATCAGCGGATCTTGGGCGTAGGGGAATAGCCCAGATGCTTTATCTCGCCAATGACCGCTTGAACGGTCAAGTCCAGGGGAGGATCTTTAATGTTGGCAAATGACACGGAATAGACTGATCCAGTCGGCGGACATTGTGAGAAAACAAACCCGTCGTCGTTAAAGCGTCTCACTAAACACACTCTAGGACGTACATTTCGCAATTCTCTAGCAAATCGTTTTGTCGAATTCACCCAAACGCCTCTCTCTCTCTCTCTCTCTCTCGTGTGTCTTCTTGGCACTTTTCTGCAAGCAAGCACTTTGCCTTTATCTTTCGTCGCTGGCCGTCGCTGGCTTTTCGCTTGACTGTCGTCAAGAGTTTTAAGAGGAATAACTCTCTTTCTCGCTCTTGAGAATCATGGTCTTTGTGCAGTAAACTTCGAATGGAAAGACACAGCACCGAGACTACAGCTCTTGAGTGTTTACAGCAGACTCTAAAGCGTCTAAACCTTGGCACCTTTACAGGCTCGTGTGTTTGTGCTTGAATAAATATTGCACACACACACACACACACACACATAGAAGCCGTGCAAACAGTTTTCTGAGCCAACCACCACCAATTGCGGGTAGGTACGAGCAAAGCTGCATTGGAGATTTTTTGCTTAATTTGTCGGGCTACAGGCAGACGCCAAGTAGAAACACGCGAGTAGATCTAAAGTTTGCTACGGAGCTTAACATGTTGTCGTTGTCACCGTGTAGTCAGGGAACATCCGCCCGGCCCTCCGTTCTTTTACGGGCCGCGACCGCGCGTGGTTTCAGCAGTAGACGAAGCGAATTGGGACTTGCGATGTCTACTCCGTGCGGTGGTGAACTAACGACGCTGACAACAGGAACAACGGCACGAATTGCATTTGACGAAACAAGATGGCGTCGAGGGAGTTAGCGTGACTCAAATCCCCGGCGGGTGTCTTTGGCGGAAGACGGGGGGAAAACGTTTGCCCAGCCGGCACTGATAATAAATCGATTTGTCGCTTACCACTAAGCTGTGTTCTCATCGCTCCACGCGTCTCGTTTGTCGCCGCCACGGAAATAAATTACGCTTCACTGTGGCGTGCGCCGCCAACACTGGCAAGTTAGACGAGCAGGGGCCGAGCAGAAGGGGCGTTTTCAAGCTACTAAGGCGACGACCATCATGGCTGCTGTATTTGGGCCCTGCATTTGCGGACAGGAGCAAGTCTTTGCGCCCGGCACAAGGGCGAAGATAGATCTCGTGTGAGAGCGGCGGCAGACTTTCTCCTCGCAAGGTGCCTCGTTTTGTTGCCGGTGAGGACGACACGACGACAACAAGAGGAGACCAGGAGAAACCGGATAGGCCGAAGGAGGAAGCGGAAGGCAAGCAGCTGGTCCTGCCTCTCGCTGCAGAAACGCAGGGAACCAGGATGACAATCTGGATAAGGAGCAGCCCGAGAGTCCTAAGAACGGCGTACGCTAGTCGATTTGGCAGTGAAGTTATCACCACATCCCCGACTGTATCTCTTTAGCTCTCTCGCGATGGTACTCCGGCCACACGACTACGCAGACGCACATTCTCCCGCACTCGAACAGAGGCACAAACGCATCCGCCCTGCCCCACAGACAGACTTGCTTCCATTTTAGCGAGGCAGTTTGCGGAAACTCGAGACTCCGCATGAGAGACACGGCCCGCTCCTGTCGTTCGTGAGGACGTTTAGCTGACAGGAAGCCGCCCGCCCGCCCGCTCGCAGTCTCAGCAGGTCTCTGCACTGAAGTTGGGAAGATATTCCAGAGACGAAAAGTAATTAAGGTAGAACGACAGACGGGAAGAGGGAGTCAAGGACGAACGGCACTGAGGGTCAAGACATAGCGGATGAAAAGGAGAATGTGACCATGAAGGAAATAGCTATAATGGAAAACACAAATACCTGGATGCAACAGCGAGAACGCAGTGCATCGATGACCTTCCTGGCTTTCTTTCTCTGTCTCCTCCCCTGCGTGGCCAGGACGTGCAGAAGCTGCGTCGGAGATTGTCGGGCAGCTCAGGGTCCGTTCTTCGCTAACTCGAGCGTCGCTAGTTGGGCACAGGTTTTTTTCGTCTCATTGAGGACAATTCGCAAGACCGTGTGGAGGCGACACCGTCGCCAACCAAGCTCGCAACAAAAAACACGGGTGAGATATGCGTCTCCTGACGCATTTAAACAGGAGAACGAACGGTAGATTGGGGCGATCTAAACACGCCAGAACTGGAAGCCCAAACGCTTTCATATTTGTTCCCTGGCCACTGTCTAGCGAGAAATAAAATTTTTTCAGGAAGTTTTGTCGAAAGGGTTTGCATATGTAGATGTTTTTCTCACGAAGTTTAGGATGCATCAAGACACGGAGTTTGAATTAACTTCAAGGAAGAAAAATAGATGACCGGGAAAAATAGATATCTAAACAGTGCCAAAGCAGGGCTTTACCAAAGTGCATATTATTCAGTATAATCATTCATGTTTGTGCGCTACATGTGACTTTGAACGTGAGCAATACTAAAAAAGGGAGAACGGTACTCACGAAATTCCTATGTGCTCTTTTCAGTTAAGTGCGTTGAAGCTCTGCAGAAAACAATCTACGCTATACTTAATCAGTGCTATTTCGAGACGGGGTTTATTTTATTTGTTACTTTCAGTAGTACATAATCCTATTGCACTACGCCGTACTTCAGGGTATTCTAGTGTTACTATTAATGAGCGCGGCTAAGTACAAACAGTCCGATCAACGAATCGGTGGTCGTCCCAATGCATAGTGCTCAATTATCCCCAGAATATGTCCTTCTGCTTGCTGCTAACAGGCTTTTCCTTAATAATTGTGGAGCTTATGATTGCGATGAATTGCGGCCTTTCTGGTTGCGACAAATGGGGATTCATTGGACACGGGAAACACCGGCTAAATGCGCCAACATACACTTTTTTCCTTCTGGGTGTGATCACAGTGCTACATCAAAAAGCACAACAACGCATGGCTTGCGAGGCACGGCATAATGAAATGCTTATATATATATATACATATATATATATATAATTTTGAAAATTGGCGAGTCACTTGCCAAAAAATGCTTATTTCTTATTTCACTGATTTTCACGAGTTTTGTGGGAATTTGTCGCGTGGCTACAGTGCTTTTAGAGTAACCAGGGTAAATATTATGTTCAAAAAACAAATACTTTGGGAAATTCTGTAGTCGACCATTTTTTGGCGTTGCTAAGCGGCTTTACTTCAAAATGCTCTGATTTTTAATGTCTTTCATCAATTCCGAGAATCGACAGCTGATTTTGAGAAGAATTTTCCGCTGTTCAATCTTTACATGACTTTCATGAGGGTCAACCCATTAATATTTTATGGTCGAAGCTTAAGTATCCACAAAATTAATCAGCAGAAATTTTGCTGTTCGAATCAGTAGCGAAACCCTTTGGCAAACATTTAATCGAATAAATTACCAGAAGATACCCTTAAAAGTATAGCTCCATATACCAACTGTTGTTCCTCAACTATTGAACTCTAAACAAAGTTTTTTTTTAATTATTTGATTTTTCTTTTGTTTGAATACCACAAAGCAAGCGAAACTAGCCTTTTGTATTTCATATACGAGGCGTCCAACCTAAGTATTCAATTTTTGTTCAATATCGATATAAAACATATCTTTTCCAATTTACTTGACAGGAGTGAGATGCAAGGTTAAATATCTGCGAACAAACCTTGTTCGAGAATTCTTAGCCGTTCCGGCGGTAAAATTAGATTTGTCGTAAAGGCAATGGGGTTAAAAAATAGACGCGCTACTTTGTTAATTTATAAAACGTTTTAAACATATTTGAGCCAAAAATACCTGCTCGGGCAGCCAGGTGAATTGCCACATGTGAGCCATATGAAAAAGAATATTTTTGGATAGTTCGTTTCACACAAAATGCTAAGGCAGAAAGGCTCTAGCCTCATCGAATACTAAATTTGTATTCATTCTATGCATCTAAAACGTGATGGTGCCGCGCAATGATATACCTTAACAAGCAAATATAGCTTAGCAATATTCTAAAAGCTCAGCTGGATCTCATGAACCACGCTCGGCCCATTGGTTCGACATGGAGTACTTGTTCTTCTAGTCAGTGGATACATTCATATAGCACAATGGAAGAACATCACCTAGCAAAATGCAGGACTAATGAATCTTTTCGTCCTACGAAGCGCCACGTGAGCACGTACTTCTTTTTTTGCCAGTTATTCACGGCCAATACATGCTAACCTGATGCCCTCGTCAGATTCAAGTAGGCATTCGGAGGTTTATTCTAAAAAGGAAATTCGCTCATCCACTGTAGCTTTACCACACACACACACACACATACACAACTACGTTCATCCGTTACGATAGAAGCAACCAGAGTCAGCGATGTTAAGTGCAGGCTTTTTGTTTTTCCGCTTTGTTCTGTCGATTTCCTCATTTCGGGCGGAATAGCTTTTTTCTACAGTCCACTCGTAACTGCTCCTTTCTCTTGTTGATGACATGGTATGTAATTATGGCTTCGTCGTTCTTTGGACGCCGGCCAACCGAAATATATCTCCGTTAATCGCCAATCGCCTTCGCCGAACGCTGTCCGAGCATCGGAGACAATCTAAGCATTGCCGTCAGCTGGACCCAGCCATTCGCGGGGCTATCGGATCAGTTGGTTTGTTTTGGGTCCCATCGAGCTTCCATTGAACCGGCGTCTTCGTGTGTTTACGTGCGAATCACCGCCGCCGCCGCCGCCGCCGCCGCCGCCCTCCCAGGCCAACTTCCATAACAGCCACCCTCCTTCCCATTGGCAAAGCAGCAGCCGTGGCAGCACTAAACACTACGTCAAGTTTCGTTCGTCGTGCCTCTATTGCCGCGGTGTTTTCTATCAGCGCTCCTTCTATCTGTTACACGGCCATAGCCCCCTCGAAGACCCTTCCGTCGTTTGGCGACAGACACGTACATAGTAGCTAGATAAGTGAGCTGGCCCTTTTTTTTGCCTGTAATCGGT
The DNA here is from genome assembly GCA_002081605.1 of Tropilaelaps mercedesae. Lineage (NCBI taxonomy): Eukaryota > Metazoa > Arthropoda > Arachnida > Mesostigmata > Laelapidae > Tropilaelaps > Tropilaelaps mercedesae. The sequence goes on along the minus strand of MNPL01009549.1, from coordinate 8,883 downwards.
CGAAGCCGCCGGTGACAATGACGGCGGCTACGATAATGTGCAATAGAAACGATAATGAGAGACTTGACAGCTCGAACCGCCGCTTTGAGCCGCCGAATCGCCAGAGCCATCTGCGTCACCCCTTTGGCCGTGCTGGCGGTCGTTGACGCTGAGGCCTATTTCTGTTTCTAGCTTGCACTGAACGAAGTTGGCAACAGTTGCGCTCGCAATGGTAAACCAGCGAAACACGCTCAGCGATCCGGTGGCGACGTTGCTTCGGAAGCGGCCGCTCCAACCGGCGGACGGGAACGTAGCCAGCGCGTCGACAAGGACGTCGGGGACACGAGATTTGGGCAACAATGGCACCGTATGTAAGCGTGTCACCTTCACGACACGATCCCGTCTAAAGCCGTTGCTAAATTGACGTTGACCGTAGTCGAAGTGACGATTTTCGAGGGACGGATAGGGCGACGATCAGAAAAACGCGACAATGCCGGCGCGACGAAACAGTCGAAACGCGGCAGATAGAGAGGAAGAAGCCATCGAATCCTTGACAGGATGAAGGCCGATACTGGCCAGTTGTACAAGTGCTGATGAAGTGAAAATGAGGACGCCTCACCTGGCTATCAGCTGAGGGGAGCACCTCACACCCGAAGTGGGCCGCGAACAATGAGGAAGGAGGCACGCACTGACTAGGCGCGGACTGACGTTGTCGTCAGCGGCACGCGCACGGAGCTGCGTCTGACAGAAACCGATCAAACACCTGACACACAATTAGCGAATCAGCGTCCCAGGAGACGGCTGTAGACTCCTGTTGAATAGGAAGAAAAGTAAGATTTGAATGTCGCACAACTCAAGGTATCACTGAAGACAAGAATAAGCTTCGTTATGTCACAGTAACATCGCATTTGAAAGCGTAATTGGGAGCGTAATTAGTTAACCGTTCGTAGAACGTTTTCGTCGTGAGAGGTTGTTTGTCAACAATCGCACTCATATTGCCTCTATTAGCGAAGGACAAGTTTGTCGCGGAAGTTCTCAGACTTCACTGAACGCAATGAAGAAGAAGAAGAACATTTGACGTTCCAGCGAATTATCCAGAGTACGAACATTTTGGTACGAACGTGATCCGTGTTAACAGTCCGTAAACGTAGAGCGTTTCGTCGTGTTCATTTGTCAAGCTACGGTGTTTATTCGTGCCAGCACCTTTACTCGTGTACCAAACGACGGTTTCGTTTGGTTTCATGGTTTCGTTTCGTTCGGCTCGTTTGAATGGCGTTTATCTGGTCGGGTGGCTCTAGCCAATGGTTCTCTAGCGAATGGCAGCAGACCCCCTCTAGCAGCAGGGGTGACCTACTAGACATGTGAAGAACGAATTGGCATGTGATTCGAAAGTTATAGAGCAGCACAACCCTTCGTGCAGGCTCGTGCAGGAGGTGCACACGAACGCAGACACACAGGTAGAAAGCTCGTTCTCTACGACCTTGAAATAAATAGCCATATGTTCAAAGGACGAAACCCTTCTGTGCGACTATCTTATGTAATTCAGCGAGGCGTTTGTTTATGATAGCGCTTTCGCCAGTGACGCGACAGTTTGTCAAACAAACGCATAGCATTAGCATGCATACGGGACTCTCGATCAGATGAATAAAAAATTGTTGGCTATATATCTCGTATGAGGCAGGATATTCCTGCCGCAGAAAGCCCTCCTTAATCGAGTACGTAGCGTAGACAGGATCTACGTGACGTCCTCGAGGAGCATATTCTCATAGGGCGGGGCGTTTTTCTGCTTTCATGCGTATAGCAAATGAAAGGGTTACCGCACGCAACCGTTAACAATGGCTAATTTCCATCCGTTAGAATAAGACATAACTGGCTATGACCAAGTAAAAATTCGATGTAGGCAAGTAGCGGACGGTTCGCCCTGGACTGGGCTCGAGGATCGTACAAAGGCCCGCCAGCTGACATTGCCAAGTCTAATGCCATCGCGGAGTCACTCTTTGCCGAGTTGCTGTGTGCTTCGCATAGTGGTAATGCCGCCTAGCATAGGGCAATCGCGTGCTAGTAATGACCTAGAGGGGTTCGGCCCTCGAAAGAGGCTTACCTGTTCCCGCCCTCTAGCACCGAATAGCTCCGAACAGCGTGCGAGCTTCTAATACGAAGCAGATCTCCTGTGGAGTTCGCATACGTGCACGTATGCACGCGTTAGCACCTGCTTGAACATACGCGCGCATGAAATTCTGCATACGGGCAAGCGGCTGGCCTTCAGCATACTCCATTCAGTTCTCGAAGTAGAGGAGGCCGAAGTAGGCATTAGGCTAGGCGTAAAGCGACAACGGCCGAGGTCTGCAGATCCTTCTGGCTCTTACGTTTGTTGGGGGGGGGAAGTCTATGAGCGGTGCTTGGTAAGCTCCTGATTCGGCGGAAAAAAGAAAGCGGACGGACGGGCGGCCTCGCAATGCAGAAGGTAGAGATGGGGGTGGTCGGTCTGCGCACCTCTTCATTCAAAGGCGATGCCATTCGGCATCAGTGCTGCGCCTTTTCGTAGGACAGAGCGCAGGCGACTGCTTCGCCCGTTTCTCGTTCGGTGGCTTTTATTCATTTCATCGCATTCAGGTACGCTCCGCATGCCAGCAGGGGCACACTGTCACATTGAGAATAATCAAATTCCTTCGTATCTCAATTTCCGCTGCCTGTCCTCTGGCGTGGCTGTCCTTAACCGTGATGAACGAGGGGCAACTCATCGCAAGGAACCCCTGACGGGACCCTAGGCAACTCAGGAGGAAAAACATGAGGTTGCATTACAACTGGATGAGTAGATCTCGTTCAGGGCTGGGTGACGCTTCGGGACGTCCATGTCAGGCAGCTGTGTCCTATATTACTGATGGAATCCTTCTATTCAGGCCAAACACGTCATACCTCAGTGGTGCTTCGCGGCAACGAGCACTTACCTCAGCGAATCTTTGCATACAACATAAGATTATCGTAGAATGCAACGACATCTTAACTAGGCCTATCTTCACTGAGCTGTTATTTAGGTTGAACAACGAAAGCAGCTGCTTTTAGCGGACATCTGGAAGCTGCATCTGTAGATCACTATCTCGTATTGTCCGAACCTCATTGAAGTACACTAAACGTGTCGCTTGCAGAAACTAGCCGAACATTTTAAATATCTTTATTAGAATGTGTATATTACAGCTGGCTATATATATATATATATATATTTTTTTTTTTTTGAATTTTCCGAACTTCATTAACTTATATGGCACTCGTTTTACGAAATCATTACGTAGTCTGCTTGAAAGACTCCTTCCCATCCTAAGAATCGTCGATAAAAACAACATTTATTTCGCAATTCCTAAAAGCGCTACTCAACGATGTGGAAATTGAAAGCATCAACTCCTGTCCCATTTTACACTGGCGAGGGCGCAATAGCTAAGTCACACGTGGCCACACACAAGGAAGCCTCTTCCAGGAATTAGTGCGCTAATCAAAATTCATCTTCCAGACACGAGACCCGCCATTCTGTCTAGCGTCATCAACATAACATATATATATATATATATATATGTGAAGATTCAAGTTTTGCAAGCACGACGTGTCCTGTAGCAGTGCGCGCCTCGACAAAGTTGTCGTGTTCCCTGGAATTAGCATAGCCTGGCTGGATCTTCCAAGTGACCACGTCAGACTGAGTTTGTTTGCTCCAAACGACGCCTCTGATCGCCTCTGATCAGTCACTCGTACACGACGATGCATACGCAAATGCTGAATGAAACTCACGAAGCCACTGCTCCTGCGTAGAATAATTTCGTAGATCAGTTAGGGACGGCGAGCCTCCTGGAAGAGGACCGACGCCATCGTCGACGTCGACGCTAGATTAAGACAAGGACGTCGCCTGCATGGCCAGACGCGCTTGTCCGCATATCTGATGGCTATTCGTGCGTCGCACATTTGTCACTCGTTCATGAGCATTGGTCACGCTGACTATGACATCGAAACTGGCTGAACTTAATACTGTCCTGGACAGTGTTTGACAAGACATCGAAATTCTGTCAAGGATGCAGGAAGGGTACTCTTTGTCAACAAATCCGAAGTGTGTCTTCGGACAGGATAGGGATTACGTATCAGCTAAGCGTCAATTGCGTCCGGAGTTACGTTAGTCAATGCACCCCAGTAGACAGGGAATTGTCTGAGATCGGATCCGCACTCCGAATCCTCAGCAATCGCAGTAGTGAGTTATGCTCAGGCCATTTTCTATGGCGGTCTAAAGAGTCGCCTATTTCATAAACGCGGACGTCGGTTGAAAAAGCTGTTTTCGCGATAAAATGCGAATGCATCCAGAACGAATAGCCTCAAAATGGAGGAGCTGAAAAGTGTAGAGAAACGCAGAATGTTTACGCAATGGCACCCGTATTCAACTTTCACTCGGACAAGGACACCCGGAACGAGTCAAAGCGCCTGCGGGAAATTAACAACAATGTGCTTCTAGTTTATACATTCGACATTAAGGCAAACGAGAGGTAGTTGATCCATAATATGAGCATCAGATGCACCGGATCAGGCTAGGGCCAAGGTTGCTGTCAGCGATCCATTAGATGAACTTCACTCAAGCGACCATTACTGTGGTCCGAACTCAATCTCTTACGAGGCCTAGAAGCTTCATTTTCGTAATGGACAAGAGCTGTTTGATTTATTAAACTTGTCCAGCTTAAACAAACGGCTCGTGTCCTTTCAGTTTCATTTCGTTTTCGCTGCTTACCGAATTACCAGTAGCACTTCTGCGTCGTCGGTTCGAGACCCGACTCAAGACGCAGTTGCGGACGAGGATGTCGGAACTCCAATAACACCAGTCCCGATCCGAGGGTCATTCTATGTCAAACAATAACTCCGACGCGATTTGTTCAGGAGACGAAGATGTTTTGAGGCTGTCCTCGTGGGTTCTACACTGTCTTGGACCTCGGTGTAGAAAATACGGCGCCAAACGCCAGGTAGAAAGCGAACGTCTACCTACTCTGGGCGGTTTTCGACGTTCGGCCGTCGTATTGGATGTTCTTCGTCTCCTTCGGTGGGAAGTCCATTGCCTGGCCGTGACCGGAGTTCCCATCTCAAACTGAACTCCTGCCAGGGCTGCTGCCGATGCTGCGTTCAATGTCCGCCGTCCGGCCCCCCTCGTTCGCTGCTCCCTCAGGCCGAACGTGGCATGCGTCCGTTTCTGCTGGCGTGGGCCTTGGGGGCAGGCGGCTGGCTGTTGTATCCTAGTAGCAATAAATCAAAGCCTTGGAAATAGCCGCAACCGCGGGAAGGAGCCGCATGAAGGCCCGCAAAGGCACACACATGTCCTAAGATCGGCCGCACAACGCCTACGACACATCGCAGGATGAGGCACAATATAGACCAGCTAGGCGGGAAGTTCAGCGTCGTGCCTGTAGGCCATAGTAGGCGAGGTCCACAATGGAGGCCGTACACCCATTATAGATTGGATGCTGGCGGCTAAAGGTACGCTGGGGTGGTTGGAAGAGGGAGGGTTTCGCCTAGGGGACGAACAGGAGATGAAGATCCTTTCAGAGCAAGGGCAGAAAAGAAGATCCGAATCGGTGAACGACCCACCGGACATTGCAAAACGCGGGAGGGCATTGGGGCCGATCTGGCGCTAGCAACAGTCACGACTCGATGTCGAACGACTGCCGAAGCAGTCGCACAAGCGTCGAAGATCGGCACTCGCAACTCACCACCGAGTGAGATCACGCACCGGCACGTATCCGCTAACAACGAAACTGCAAAATGTGGCTTACAACAACCAGAGGGCCAGCGACGGGACTGGGTGGGGACAGCGGTGGCCCCCGCCAGCGTTCGTTTTTGCCGAGAACACAGCCGCAGTTCCTCTACTAGTTCGTCTGAAGTAGAAGAGGAACCGATCGAGTAACCCACGCACATAATCAAGCTCACCAGTGCAGCTATGACACGCGCGCGCGCGCCACTGCGCGAACGAGCTAATCCTACTGCATCGTACGCTTGAGCCGCGCCTTGACGGCTCCAGTTAGTCGTCAGGTTGTTCTATGCGGTCCACAAACGTCGCCTTCGTAGCGACACGTGAGGCTTTGTCACGATCAATAGGGCGGGCGGGCGGCCATCATCACCGTCTCTGAGCGAAACTAACCAAAAAAAAAACGACATTCACACGTTTTAGTTCGAGTTCGTTCAGTGAACTCGTCGAGTTTCGAGTTCCACGTGAGTTACACATGCGCCTGTCGACTTAGGGGTCGCGAAGTAGTGCGAACTTCTCCTGTTCGCTTTTCCGCTCCTGCTGGGCCTGCTGGATGATGTTCGGCCTTTTTAGTAGTGGAATGGAGTGAAGTCTTCCTCTGGCGTCCGGTCCTAACCCGAACTTTGGGGTGGTCCTTTCGACTTTAGAGCGATAGACTCCGAGGGGGATAAGCGCATACTGGGGGTAGTTTCGACGGACATTCGCGGACCATTTGGCTGGCGCACACGAAAGTGGGAAGATGGACCTGGCACGAGTCAGCCTCCAGGCGGGGGGACGCGGCTCACGAACGCGCCACGGCAGAAGTCAGAAGGTGACGAAAAGTCCGGAAAGCCGAACTGTCGCACCCGAGCGCCATGAAGGCGTCGCCATCGAGTACCGGAACTCGGTGAAAGTAAGCATAGGGAATACGCCCTCATTGAGGAATCGGGTAACGGAAAAAGCCGGGAACGACGAGACGGTGGAGTTCGCGCGGGCGCAATACGCGGATCAGCCAACGCTGGACAGAATTAACTTCTTTGAGTAGCAGAAAATAGCCTGATCTGGACCTCGTCTTAGACTTCTCTTATTTTAATGGAGAAGGTCTGCGATACGAAGCTCCTGCGACCTCGACTGAATACGACGGGACTGAGAACGGCCGAGCCGGTCAGAAGCGGTGGCTGTGGCGAGTGAAGTGCGACGACATGAGCAGGCAGAAAAAGCGTTAACCCTCCTTCGAAGTCGCGGAACAGGATAACTCGAAGTGCCGGTCAGGTGGAGTGCATGAGGTGGTGGGGGCGGCGGCGGCAGTTGCCTAAACGAAAGTACAGCACAAGTGCGGCCTTAGTAGGCAAGCGGTGTGCGAGACCTCCTCGCCTTCTGCGCTGCTCCGACCGGCCATGAGCAGATCAGGGGAGAACGAGAGGGAAATAGTCTCAAGAAAAAAGGCAGCAAGAGGGAAGAATTTCAAAAATGTCATAAGGTTTCCAAATGTCCCAGACAGTGTACGCTATAAGTGCGCACTTCAAGACGTTCAAGGAGAAGATACCTCGCGTGAGGAGGTGAGAGGCCGGCCGGGCTTGCCGTGGACGACGGAGACCCAGGCCAAGATGTCGGTCGTCCTTCGGTACTTGAGCGGCAGCGGCTCGCAAACGAACGACATAGATGATGACGCCGATGACGAGCAATTTGTCGAAGACGAACTCGACACGATCCTTCAGTAATGAGATGTGCGATGTGCCCAGTTCACTCGCGAACGTTCACTAATTCTCTGATATGTCGACCAATATTCACGTTTGCTAAGAGCAGGAGATGCAACGGCCTTGACAGCTAAGCTCACTACTATTACCCCTTAGGGCAGTTTTTGCCGTCAAACTATTCATCGTAATAACCCTCCAATTGACGTTTACGTGTCAAAAATATGGCGTTTAATCTCATCGACGTCGATGTAAGACAGACCCAGAGCGAATACCGTTTATAGAAATAATGATGTACGAGAAAAAAAAATAAAAGCGGAAGGCTTCTTCAATGACGGCTGAGCATAAGTCGAGCTTTGATCGCCTTTGTTCCCGCAATAACGTCGGCTACTGCGAAAATCACGACCAACTAAACAAACTAATAACTGTAACTGAATAAATAAAGCGTGCATTACGTCGTGCATGCACAGTTCAATTAAGATGTTTGTTCTTAATTCAGCGTCGCCTTGTGGACTTCGGAATGCTGCCCACCCAAGTGATCCTCGCATGGCGGAAACACAGGAACGGCCGAAAAACTCTGAAGCGTCCCGCCGAAATGCCACAATCACACACAAAATGCCCCCCAACCGAAGGGCCAATTGCGGCGAGACGACTATTTTATGGAAATCGTGCAACGGGGGGGCGGGCTACGTGCATGCATCCTTCGGAGATATGAGAGCTCAGAGAGAATCCGGAACGGTGCTTTTTCACGGCATTCCGTATCCTAATTTGCATCTGTTTGACTTTTGTGAGCAAACACCGCTTTCTCCTACTCATGATAGCGCATTAATCTAACCGGGCTAACGCGATAACTCGACCAGAAACCCCAAAACGATTTGTGGAGGGGGGCACGCTACGATCGAGGGAATGTTTAATGCCTCAAGTATAGCCCAGGCAAAGTGGACCGCATTGCCAGCGACTCGCAATTTCCTTCGATGGATGCCTCATGCACAACGCCAACAGTGTTCCCTCACTCACGAAGTCGTAGTCTTTCTTCCAATACGATTGTAGACTTTATTTAACATTGCTTAGTCACAACGTGCACTCGAGGCAAGCAAGCGCGGCGTTGGTGTGTCTGATGAGCAGGAATTATTCCCTGTAGGACTTCTGCTTTAGGACTTCAGCGGAAATTTTATTTCTCGAGGCCGGCGGCGGCAGGGGAGCTTTAGGATGACCGACCTCGTTACAGTGACGGTCGCTTTCTACGTTGATGAAACGTTTCGGCTGCAACACACGCGACGGACTCTGTAGTGGTTCTCTGTCGGTCGTACGGTTCGGTAGGCCACTCGGTAGGCTTCGACAAACAGTTTGAGCAAGCGCGAAGAAATGGTAGGTTTCACAAGATTCTTTAAAACTAGTGAGGTTTTTCTCATCGGGGACTCATTCATTGCATTTCCATTTAGCCGACTGCCAACTGCGGTCAAGTTGATC